>OMNW01034953.1:2071-26567 GCA_900303245.1 Selene dorsalis | reverse complement strand
CAGCTGCCACTGCTTAAAAAAATCCTAGAGGTGTTACGATGTGTATATTTGTGTAGTCATCTGTCATAAACAAGAGATTACGGGTCATGGGGTCGTGGTGCTGCCACGAGGAGAGCTGGACACCGGGTCGCAGGCACTGATCATGCAAGACTGGTTTTCGGACAAGAGATGCTAGGTGGAAGACAGAGAGCCTCCATTCTCCCTGTAACAAGTTACAAGTCATTTATTTAACCATCACAATTACTCTGAAGCTGTTTAATTAAGGTAAAACTCCCACATAGCTCCTCTTTAAGGTAACACAAACTTAATTTTTCTTTTTTTGGGCCATTTCTACTAACTTTCAGTTGTGAAGAAGGACAAACCAAAGCCAGCAAAAAGCAACAGACTCCCATGAGAAAGATGTTTTAATCCCCTTCATTTTATGACTTACTGCAGATTTAATACAGTTGTTACAGTTGACAGGACACAGACTGTGGTGTCAGGAGTCTGTTTCTGTGTGAGGCTCATTCTGTGAATATATTTCAGATGAACTGTTGATGCAAACCACAGCTCCAGAGACCTGGACTGAAAATCCTAATGTGAGACATACAGGATGAGTATTCAATTTAAAGATCCCTGGAACATGTAGCAGGGATGATTCATACAAGACACTGAGGTAGGATTTCGATGTCTTGGCTGACACTGCACATACCAACACTTATTAAACATGACTCACCCACACTGGCGGCTGTCAATCATTCTCTATTATAGATGACAGAATAATTGCATGTGGTACATGACATGCTGCTACCTGTTTGTTCTCTCAAGTCTCATGATGTAAGATCACATAGTGGGACACTCTCCAGACTGGCTCTGTTACATTATGTGCAGGATTATGTTCAAATGAAACTATTATATAACATTGTAGCAAGTCCTAACTGTCAGTGTTGAACAAGTCTGGGCAGAAGAACGTCTTGTTCAAGTGCTGATATTGACCTTTTGCCCTCTGCTCCTAAAGAGAATCAACATTATCACATTACTATCTCGTCAATATTATGAAGTGAGTCACTGGCATTGAGCAAACTGAAGAGTTTTCATTCCTCTGACTGAACAGAAAGCAGTGCAGTTTGTTGTGATAAAGAAAAGGCCCGTGGCATGAGATGAGCCTGGCCAATCAGCTGCCACTTCACAAGGAACCTAAAACATCTACAGCAGTTTACACGTCAGTCTGAGTGTTTGTTGGTGAAACTCCTGTTCTGAGTGAACTCCGACTTATCTGCAGATACAATTTATTTTCCACTCGTTCCCCTTGTACCAGTTGTAGCGGTGTGCTTGTCTAGTTTTGGGCCACCATCCTCTGGTCAAATTGTTATACTTTATATCATACTCAGAATTCCTAGATCTATACTTTATTTATTTACTTTATTTATATGCACCAAACATGAAGCACACTGATGCGTTGCTTGACACTATTGAAAGTCTGCCGTGGCCCAGCTTTTTAAAAAAACATCAGTGATGTTCTCATTGGATACTCTGAAATACAGTGATGCTTTTTAGTCATGCTAGCTGTGAGATATGACTATACATGGTATTCTGCACCAGCTCTATCGGTTAAAGGTGAAATGAGGATCCAGTCAGCGTTGTGATACTTTATCTAGTCTTACTTGAAGTTTTGGTTGTGACTCAACTCAACTTTGCTGTAACTCAAGAAGACAGGGTAGGTGAACAGCACCACCCTTAGGCGGGGTGGACGAACAACAAAAACAAAAGGCATGCTCAGTTCTAAATGGGCCTTTGAGTTATCACTCAGGGTCATAATAACACACACAATGACTGTGCGAATGGTGACCATGGTAACCATAACCTGGCGATCATTACCATGCAGAGGTACTTGCATGGCTGACTTCATCCTAGAAGTGATCACTGGACTGAGATTCTGTGAAAAACCTATTATATCCTTTAGGGAAGCTGTTCCAAACAAATCAGAAATGTCACACCAGTTAAACAAGTTTATGTCTGTGTAAATGAAGATCAAGCAGTTTAAGGACGTTTTAGTTCAGTCAACAGATGAGATGTTAACAAAGTGAATATCTGACAGGTATGTTGTCAAACTGTGAGAACTTGTTAGAGGGCAGGGGAACCTCCCTCATGATTTCACCTGGAGGTGAGGAGCAGAGACGAGCTGCCGGAGCTCAGATCAATTATCTGCCGCTCATCAACATTTGCTGTGACCTCACTGCCCTCGGCTGTGAACTGAGCTTCACCTCACGGAGGCAGGACATGCTGCTGGGTGCACTCTCAGGACAGAGTGGTGTGTTAGAAAGAACCAGCAAGACTAGGAAACTGATGTGATGATATATTTTTATAAGAGCAAGAGCAAATGTATTTAAAAAAAACATCCATGCTACAACACTCTGTGGTAGAAACATCAGAATTGCATAGATGCAAGAAAAATAATACAAACTTGAATGACTGGTTTTCTCAATGAATTGTTCATAAAATATGATCTGATCTCCATCTAAATTGCAAGAACAGAAAACACAAAGTGCTTCAACGCGTAACGCACAAGTAATTATCATGATTCATCCATTTTAACTTTCACAGAGTAAGCAAACCCTTGGATTAAATAAGTGCTTGAAGCTCCTCCGGTAGCTGTGAATCAGACGCGCAAAACTTTCAGGACCATTCTTCCTACAAAGCTGCTTCAGCTCAGCCACATTCTCAGGACATCTGCTGTGAACAGCTCTGGGGGGGGTCTTTTCACAGCATCTCTACGGCTAATGTTCATGTCTGGGCTCTGTTTTGGTTGAAGTCTCAGTCTCTGGCAGATTTGCTTTGATGTTCAGGGTTATTGTCCTGCAGCATCATTAGTGTCTGTGAGTGTCAGCAGCTACCATGACATTACTCTGCAACATAAACTTGAGAATTTATGTCCCTCTTGATAATAGCAAGTTACTCAGACTCAACAGTGGCTAAACAGCTTCCTCTAACTAATTTAAAGGTCCCATCTTACACATGTTCATCCATTAGTTGTGGTTTAAAAAAAAAACAGAAACCATCTCAATGTAAGTTTACATCTCTCTCAGTCAGCCAATCAGAAGAGGGACTCTGATAAGCTCTCCTGATTGGCTGACTGTTTATGACTGATCAAATCAAATTATGTCAGATTTAGATAAACACTCAGACAAAGCAAATCCTTCAGAGTTGGATGGTGGCTCCAGGTTTGCTGTGACATAACAAAATGAGGGTTAGTCCTGATTCCTGACTTGTTTTTAATTTCAGTGTCTGAATAGAAGTTGTGTACATTTCTCTGTGGACTGAGGCTTAGACACTTTCACAAAGTCAATACAAAACCTAGATCTGCATGATAATCAAAGAACACGTGGACCTTGAACTGAGGAGTATCTAAACTCTTGTAGCCCTCACCAGCTTTGCAAATCTTTTTTTTGTTTTTAATTGTAAGTCAATGTTTGAGTTAAAGGAGCTCTAACCCACACGTCACTTCACTGATTGGACTTCAGGTTAGATAATTCTTGACTCTGATTAGCTTCTGTTGAGTTATCAGCCATACTTCTACCCTCCCTGCATGTTTGAATCTAGGCACTATTCTGTGTTTCCCCACCTGTTCCCTGTGTCACACTCTGTAGGTTTTCTATTTACAGCTGTCCAGTGCTAATACAAAATGAAAGCTGCTTTTTGGCTCTGGTTTCTTTCCCAGGACATGCAATGTTCCTGGGGTGAATCATTCTGGGAGCACAAAATCCCCCGTAGGTTCAGTTAGACTCCAACATGTTGGTCGGGCATCAACGTGGGACTACATTCATTGGCAACCCCCCCCAGACCTAAAGGAAGTGCTGCACCAGGGGAACTGAAGGAACGTAAGGTATGAAGAGCTGAAAGGCCTGCTGGGATTGCCTAGAGAAGAGATGGAGCTCGATGTGCATGGACTAAATCTTTGTTTGCCGCTATTGATTCTCAGCAGGGTGTTGAAAAAGTCTGGATTCAAAGGGGAATCCCTCTTTTCTTTGCAAACACTCTGAATGTGAGCAGCTCCCAACTCCAGACACATTTGCAAAAGAAAAAGTGCATTTCTTGGGATCTGACAAAGCGGAAGATTGACAGCTGTAGAGACATACATAATTTATAACCTGGGCTGGATTTCATTTTTAAAGAACAAGTTGTTACCTCAGGAAGCAAAATCAAAAGTGTAACAACTAAGGATAAACAATATGGTTTTTACAAACCCTAATGTGTTTCCAGAGTTTTCCTGTGTGGCAAATATATTCTTCCAAAGTTTGTGGAATATGATTGTGTCTGACTATCTTGTCACAGTGTATTACCCACAACAAACGCATCTCCACCCATCAAGGAGGGAAGAATGGACAGCTAGAGGCATGTCATCCAAAGTAAATAACTTCCAGTCACTCTTTTCTCTCCTGGTGAATATGATGGGTCGTGGCAAAAGTAGTTTACCATCAGCTGTGACTATTGTTAAATTTCTTTTTATTTATTCCTCTGTAACCTGATTTGGAGGCTCTGTGCTTTAGGTCGTCTCTAACAGTCACTGCAGCATTTTGCAGAAATTTAGCCTTTAAAAGTTCTTATGGTCTTTTATGTCATGGAAGAAATTGTCACACCAGCTGTAATAGAGTAGATTACAATGATTTATACATTATAATTTAGGTTATTTCTTATATCAAAAATTATCAAATTTCTGCTCACAAAGAAATGTAAGTGAATTTAAATTCAAGTTGCTTTAGCTGCACAGCCAACAACATTATACAGTGAGTCTTGCAGACTTTATGTGAAGGACCTGCAAAGTACTCATCTTTGTACAAAAACACTCTCTCATAATGATGCTAAACTTTTTGATATATAATTTCTAGTAGGCTATGCTTTTTGCATAATCCTGATTTATTGACACAATGTTTCAGCAGGGTTCAGTTTTCATCAGTGATGATCAATGTCTGCTTAAGAATGTAGGTGGAAGGTAATGCCGATTAAATAATAATAATCATTTGGACCAGGTAGCAGGCAGAGGTAAAGTGGAGTAAGGTGAAGTACACTGACATGTTATACTGTAAAACAATAACAGTAATTCAATGAAACTAAATGGAGAATTGTTCAGACGTTTGTCAGAACATTAAATCTTCATTTTACTTTTTATCTACTGGTTATAAAGTTTGGTGTCAATAACCATTTATGAGTACAACAGCAAATTCTAATTATGCTGTTTACTCTAACAAACAATAATTTTAGATTGTTCCTCCTTGGATTATTATTATATCAAACCTCATTTTATAATTATTATTAACAATTGACATAAAATTAATCTACTTTCAGTGATTGTCTCTATTTATACTAGCTCTCACTGTTACTGTGGGCTCTGCCCTCTTCCTGAGGATTCAGATTGAAAACCCACTGAGAGGAGATTTCAGGCAACAGTTGGCTGATGAATATGTCTGATCTGTGACTCTGGAACTTGTATCATCTAACATTTCCACCAGCGGAAGAACAGATGTTGCACAGTCATACTGGAACTGTCATTTTGAACATTATAACTTTGACATACTCAAAGCTACATTAGTTGATTTTTGGGTCATTTGGGAACAAGCATTACCAGGTGAGAATAAATGTGAGACACCTATGACATCATAATTTGTGCCATTGCTTATATTAAAAATATTGATCATTGCTGATCAAATTTCTGCTTGCAAAAAAATGTAACTGAATTTAAATTCAAATTGCTCGAGCTGCACAGTCAACAACATTACACAGTGAGTCTTGCAGACTTTATGTGAAGGACCTGCAAAGCAAACAGATGTCTTTGTACTCATCTTTGTACCAGCTGACACATAATTAGAGTAGAAGCTCGCTGTATGAAGTATTTCAAATTAGCTGTGTTAATTGAATCACCTGAGTTGCATCAAGTTGTCAAACAACACTGTTTTACAAGCTACAAGCTGGTTGGTGTTATGAATGTGGAACGTGTCTCTCTCCTGACTGTCTACATACTACGACAGCCTACACTTAAATAACTCAACTCAGCTCAACACCTACAGAGACGGAGACACCTCAATGGTTTCTTTTCAACCAAGTCCCTTCAACCAAACAGGGACATGTTGGGACGATGATGGGCCAACTCACCAGTGAAATTATTATTTTCTCCTCCATTGTGCTTTAGAACCAAGGTTCATGATCATTTCCTCTAATGTGAATCATTTCTACACTCTGATTGGTCAAAGCTCATCACCATTACGTTGCCTGCACATCCACACTGCCAACAGATGCTAGCTCACATCCAAAGTAAATGACTTCTGGTCACTCTTTTCTCTCCTGGTGAATATGATGGGTCGTGGCAAAAGTACCATCAGCTGTGACTGTTGTTAAATTTCTTTTTTTTTTTTTTATACTTCTCTAACCTGATTTGGAGGCTCTGTGCTTTAGGTCGTCTCTAACAGTCACTGCAGCATTTTGCAGAAATTTAGCCTTTAAAAGTTCTTATGGTCTTTTATGTCATGTGTTTTTTCACCACTGACTGTATGAATTCCTCTTTGTTTGAATTATATTTGGTCAGTAGATGAATCACTCATAAGAAAATAGGAAAAAATTGTCACACCAGGCGAGGAATAGAAGACATAGCTGTAATAGACTATGACAAGGCCGTGAACTGTGGGTGAAAACTGACTTCAAAGAAACTCAATAAGGAAGCCTGTATTTTTGACAGCAAAATCAATGTTTTTCCTTTCTCTTTTTCTATTTTTATACCAGAATGAAGCTCTTTAAGAAAGTGCCATTGTCAGATATTTATGAAAGCCTGAGAGTGAGAGAGCTGCAATTGATATGACTGTTATTAGAATTCATCTGTGTTTGATATTTGTATAGTAAACTATAATCCATACCTCTCACTTGCGCCGTGTGAAATGATGTGGATGAGGATTAGTGAGTCCCTGGAGAAATCTCACACTGAGCTTACTTTACTTTCATGTATTCAGTTTTGTCTGCATGCTGCCAAGGGTGCCATCTAAAAAAAAAAAAAAAGACCCTTGAGAATGCTAATTAAGTGATTTCTTTTCCTGCTAACTGATATTGATAGCATGTCTGCAGCACATGCTAAATGTGTCATTTTCTCCCCAGTCTGATGAAGATATTCTTGGAAGATTCTGAGCACCTATCTCTTCTTTCTTTTTGAATCGTGTCCTGATTGGTGACAGGTATTTCTTTTGAAATGGTTCCATTTTTTTTTTTTTTGCAAATGCATGTTTTTTTCATTGCTTTATTTTTCACATTACCACTGTACTGTGCTCTCTTAATAGCCATTAAAAAATCGCCCCAACACATATTGCAGAGTGGCTGTGCCTGACGACGCTGCCTTCTGCTAAACAAGACTCCAGACGCCCTTCAGCAGCAAAGCATGTGAGCTTAAATGTTGTTGTTTTTCCACCAGAGGGCAACATGTGTACTGTAATCCACAAACAGCACTTATCCCTCCTTCACTCTGCACTCCTCCAGATGCAAATCACATCCTTTCTTTGTACTAACATTTTCTGTTCCATTTACAGCCTCTTATGGATATGAATGATACGATGGATGAGGAATGTCATTTATTTCCGTGGGAAACCTCCTCAGCAGCCTCACTTTCCAATAATCTGAGTGGTATGAGACAATGAGGACAAGTGGAAAATTACAGCTTTGTTTCACTTCAAATTTCTCTCTAGTATAACTGATACAATAAAGTGGCACTAGTTTATATGTTTTTTCTACAAAAGGATGAACAATGTGTATTTTTATTGAATAACTGAAACACAGGATTAACACTGTGGCTGTGGATAAACCTTACATTACTTGTCTTCCACCTTTAGGGGTCTCTCAAGCTCTGCACAGGCCCTACTGTCTAGTCAGTACAGATAAATGGCACCTCGTTAATCAAATCTGCATGAGTGCGCTCAGGTTGCCATGGCAATAATTATCAGAGCTGCCTAATTAACTTTCTCAATTGCTTAATGATATACGACCCTCTGAACTCCCTCATTTTTTTTCTTTCTAATCTAAGTTGTTGTGTTTTTATTCCTCCATTCTCACTCCCCAGAGTTAACCCGTGACCGCCAAGATAATAGAAATTATAGAGAAATTAAATTCAGAACCACATCATTTCCTGTCGGCCCACGCACGCCGGGGGCCCGCAACCAACGGCTTGGTGTCAGACTTCACATGCAGCGCGGGTGCCCACCACTGAATGCCGAAGCATGTAGCCGATGTGTGTCTGACCTGTACAGTGTGTGACTCACATATTTTGTCTTTCCGTTGTGACTCATGTGACAGCTGACTGAAGGTTGGGAGCAGTGGTCCTGTCGTCCCTGATCACCCAGCCGAAACTCTTGAGATACACAGCGACAGGGGGAATCGTACCTGGTGACACCCACCCTGCCATCCCCTGTCACAGGAAGCCTCCTGTACTGTCTGCTCCCCCCCTCTGCTGCCTCCTGTCACTGGCTGCCATGCACAGGATCCTAAGTTAATCTGTTTGCTTTCAGACCGATATTTAGTCAGTGACGTATTAAAAACAGCTATATTACATGAGTACTCTCTACTCATTGTCCACGCCTTGATTTTCATCAAGAATAAACAAGAAACAATACTACTAAACTCAGAGTATTCTATCACCTCAACCTGCTTCAACCTGCTCATTTGTGGAAATGATACTGCCAGAAAATTCACGTTTGCTCAAAGACGTTGTTAAAAGGACCTGTGATTGTGTTTTCTCTTGACAAGTGACCTCTTGCTATAATGCAGATGACTGTTGTCATTTAGATGTTTCATGAATCCAAAAGTGTTTCAATTAGAAACCTGAGACTGCACTTTGTGTTTCGTCTTCCCGACCGCAATTATCCCCTAACCTTTACAAAGTACTGTTAGTGGCTAAAATCTAAAGTGGAAGAGGAAAGTCCAAGTATTTAGTTTTACCCTTCCACAAATTTGAAGGATTCACAAGAAGAAAGATTGAAGACGCACTGGATCGGCTCTCGTGGTGCCATTCTGTTACACATGCTTGCATGTTTCCGCAAAGCCAGGGTTTGTCGTGATTGTTGTCTACGGTAGCCAATAAAATGGTGAATGCCACCCGTGAGGTTGCTGCACTCTTCACCTGCCGCCGTGGAGGACTTCTCTCCTCCACCCTCACATGTATCCCTGGACCATAAAGGCTAGAGCTGAAGGTAGCCGTTACACAAGCAGGGTAGGGATGCAAGTTAATCCCCTGCGATGAAACTCTGCAAAGTTAGCACAATCGCTGTCACACTGTTGGTGCAACTAGCTTGTTACAACATGGAAATTGTGACCGTAACTGGCAGAATTTATATTTCCAGGGAGGGACGCAAAAAATCGAGAAACTGTTTTAACTGGACCCAAAATTAAGAACGCCCTTGAGTGCAGGATGAGTCATCACACATCTGAAATCGCTTTACAGGAAGAGAAAATACATCAATTTTGATGTAAAAATACTAAATTGCCAAACACATATATATACCACACACATATATCACCACATAAATGAACGATTAACATGGGATAGAGGATTAATGTTGGGAAAATTCATTTTTCATTTCGTGAGGCCTGTAAGAAAGATCAAAATCAAATGAGAGGAGGCTAAGATATTCTGACTTTTAGCCTGAGTCACAGAACAAAACTCAAACATTGATCATAATGCACCTTGATAGCATCTTTCATTAGACCCTCTGTGCCTGGTAAGTAACCACATTTGACATTCTGATAGAGTTATGAAGTCTGAAGCTCAAAGAGACAAAAAAAAAAAAAAAATCTGCCTAACTCCAAATGCAGATGAAGATCATGTTACGTGAAAGAAAGCTCCAGAACGGCTACTAATGAAACCAAGCTCAAGAATGAGCTTTGAACCTTCAGCCTAATATGTAGTGGATGTTGGAGGCTGAGCTCGTGCTGCTCCTCTCTGTGAACTCCCGGTTGTGACGGTCACGGAGAGGCCATGTTGTGCTGAATAGTGGCCGTCCAGACCCACGCCTGAGTTCTGGGATCAGTGCTGGGTCAGCAGACCGCAAGGCTGGAAGAGTTCATGTGATTAACTTTCTGCAACCACCATCAGGAAGCTTTATAGGACTGGGTCAAATCAAGCCTTGGCAAAAAAGAAAAACCTTCCAGCGCGGTTACCACCAATGTCTGCCATATGTCTGGCACTGCCTGCTGACACAGTGTGATGCTATTCCCCTTTTTATTTCCCACATAACCTAATTTTACAAAACCTAACCCCGCTCTTTTGACTTTCCTCAGTCAGACCTACCCGTGCTTAATTGTACCTGCTTGCTTTTGTGGCTTTAAAGCCAGTGGGGGAAAGTGGCAGGGGAAAGATTATCTTTGTAACACCTCTGCACTGTATCGCTGTGTTTTTCTTCCTCTTGTGAGTGGATTTCATGGTTGAGAGTGCAATCTGAAATAGGATTAACAGTAGGTGTTGGGTAGTGTTAGCTAAACCACTTTATGTCAGGTACGGCAGAGAGAAGTCTGTCACTGCATCTGCCTGGATCCTTTCACCACTGAACACCGCTGGAGGGGGATTCTTTAAATATTACTAAAACTGTATTTGTATTCATCAAAGGGCTGTGAGGCAAGCAGGAGCAACATAATGTCGTGGTTTCTACCTATAAAGAAAGAAGAAGAAGCAGAAGAAAGAATCCGTGAGTGCAGTATTAAAGAACCTCAACATGTAGTGCCAATATGTGAGCAAAATGCAGCCTTTTGTTTTTGGGGGTAAAAAAAAAAAAGTGCTCCATATCTGCTCTTTTTTGTCTCAGTGCCTCGGTGACATTGGGACGCCACATGGCTGGCTGTGGCCCAGGCCCATGGAGAGGATACATTCCTGAGATGGCCATCGGCAGTGTACGGGCTGAGATGCCCGGCCCTGCGCTCCCACAGTTTCCGCACACAGCAGAGAGTCGCACTGGAAAACAACAGTTTCAGTGGTCTTATGTAACTGGGGTTGGTTGTAAAGAAAAGGGAGTTCTGGGGGAGGGATTATGAACAGCAGAAGAGGAAGAAAAAAAAAAGAAAGAAAGATGGGAGGCCGTTTAAGGCTGAACTCTCAAACGAAGCTGAGTACAGTAATTGACTTGTCCAAAGCTAGTTTATAGCCTGACCGTCCAGGCTACAGTGTGCAGCACTTCATTTTTTAAAAACGGTCTCGAGCAAGTGATTGCACTCATTGTTCCTTTGTCTTTGATTGAATATCTGCTCATTCATGTCCTGCTTTGCGGTAGTTATTAAAAGAGAAACATATTTTAGGTGCATCAGCAGCACTGCAGGGATGATGTATCTTTGTGGACTAACCAGGAAGTTCATCACCCTGGTTCTTCTGACAGAAAACTAAAGGGGATCCTCCTGTGGTTTTTGGATCACTGCAGGAAATCAGATTTCGGACAAATAAAGGTTTGTAATACTTAAACAGTATGTTCAGTAAGTTCATGAAAGACCTGCACTTTTGTTTTTCAAGCCTCAGTACAATTGACAAAAGTCAAAATCTAGACTGTGAGGCTATAGACAACCACAAATCATCACTACTAAACTTCAACTTAGTTTGATTTACCTCTGACCTCTGTAGTAACAATTGTCTAAAGCATGACATTAACACAACAAGGCTGTAAAAGTAGAGTGGTGAGTTTTCATGACCAGCATTTAACATTCCCAACAACTTCTCTTGTCCCATTAACCCACTTGTTTGCCACAGTTTTTACAGTAAGTCACGTAAAAACTCAAAACATATATTTCCTGTAATACTGATTTCTTTTATGTCATAGAGACGCCTTGTGAGTCAGCATTTAATGACATTTAATTTGAGAGGTGCACAACTTCCTAGTTTAAGTCTAATACCTGCAGAACTCTTCTGTCATTGCTCACATGACTACCTGTAATTAATGTTCATCACTCTCACTGAGTGTTTTAGTGGCTTATAGCTCTGTGTTTAAGTTTTACTGTTTTGGTTCAGTTTCACTGATCTTATCAACCTCATAGTTAACATGCTGTTTTTCTTTTTAAAGAGCAACATACTAATTTGTCAGAACAGTGAACATATTGAAAGCCTACACTCTTAGGGTGCCAGTAAGAACTGCTTTGATCCAGAGAACCCTTCTTGGAAGAAAGAGTTCTTCAAGGATTGTTGAAAGCATGGGTATAAGATCCTATGTCACCAGGAACACACTTCCTGATAACACTTACTAATAATGATGCAAAATACAATTCCTTGTGATTACAGATACAAATACTTTTCATATCTATTTGTTATAAAAAAGAATCCTGAGCTATCCAGCTGGTTGTGTTGAGTCATCAGGTCCACATTACACCTCCTGATTATACTTACTAATAATGTCAGTCCTTTAACTGAAATCTTCTGCTACTGATTTATTTTCACAACCATTCATTATAAGAAAGCAAGTCATCTGCAAATCTTGTTGACCCAGGCAAATATTAGCTATGACTGGGATTCAAACCCTCAGCCTTACCCACTGAGCTATCCAGTTGCATGTGCTGATCAGGGACTCCTCACACTCACTCACACAGACAGGCTGACAGCTCCTTCATGTCAGTGGTCAGAGACAGAGTGAAATCACCATGTGTCTGTTTAGCTCTGTCTGTATGAAGTGTGACTTCTGATTTTAAGGTCATTGGTTTGATTCCCATGTTGACAGAGATGATACCTTGGCATTGCCCTCAATGGTACTCTCAAAATTTCTGTGAGGAAATAAATTCCTGCATTTGAAGGATGAAAGCTCCAGTCGTATAAATGGAACCTGCAATCTTTGTGCTTTTTTAAAACTTAGGATGCTGTTGTTGCATGACTCCCTCCTTCAGAAGGTAAGAACATGCAGTATAGAGCTATCAGGAAGAACTGAACCCTGGGTAACTGCAGTGAGGACTATAACCTCTCTTTGGCACCCGTTCTACCAAGTGAGCTATACAACACCTTGAATATAGACTTTTGAGAGTTTACTACAAGTCAGGTGATCTAGGGAAACAGCTTTGGTATCTGAAGTTGTGAAGCCCTGGTTGATGCAGAGTGACCATGTTAATGCTTACTGAGGTGTGGTGTGGATTAGTGAAAGACAATTTGAAAGTATTAAATAATTACAAAACAAAACAATTCGACTCTTGTATTTTTCTCTTCCTCATACTTTGCCTTTCCATGCATGGACTGCTGCTGTACCCTGCTGACTGGCTTAGTGAAGTTGTGAAGCTGCACAGAAGTTGTCACTTGCTAAGTTCAGTGATAGAGGAATGTCTTTGGTGTCAGAGGTTGCAAGTTCAAGCCTTAACTGATGCAAAATGCACTTGGTAATGCTGACTCTCAGGCTGCAGGGTTGATGATGCCAGGAATTGAACCCTGGTCTCCCAGGGGAAAGGCTGAGGTTTGGTGTGTTGGGCGTGGGAGCTGGCCACCCTGTTGGCTGCCATGTGGGAGCTGAGAGCTGGTTTCTACATGGCTTGAACCACATGATCTTCAGTCTCTACAAAACAGGTGTGACATATCAATAGTGATTACTGTTCACACATTGTATGATCATCTAGAAGCTGGATAGAAGTACAGAAGATCAGAAACAAGCTAAATCTAACATCTTATTTCAGCATGTTTGACTGCAGCTAAGGATTTGGTGAAAGGTGGACTATTTTTATTGAAGCAAGTTTCTTGGTGTTTTGTTTTGTTTTTGTTTGTTCTTGTAGAAATAAGTTACACAGCTGGGACCAAGATCGAATTGGTTCCAGCCTGAACGTAGAGACCTAAACGTACTCTTTGAATACCTTTACAGTCATCCACCAAAAGAGCCAAGCATGCCTTCATTATCACAGTTGTTCCAGCCAATGAGAGGCTAATCATAGCAGTGAACTTCCTACAGCTCAGACTAATCCAAGCATAATATAATACGGGAGCATTGGGATGCAAACATGCATAAAGGAGTTGGGACTAGTTTCCAGTTAGTAGTTACAGTGATTAATTATAGACAGATAACAAGAGTAATTAGAAGCAGGAGCAGGATGTTTGCAGGTAAGTAAAAATGGATGCTCTGAAGACGGGGAGAGAGGTAATGGTTCTGATTGAGCTGGGAATGATATTCCAATCAGATGGAGCTTTAAAATTGAACTCATGTCTGCCTGTTTCATTACCTCTGACACGAAAGACCATCCTCTATCACTGAACTTAGCAAGTGATTATCTATCAAGTTTTGAAAAATAAACACCAAGATTGCAGGTTTCATTTGTACCACTGGTGCTTTCAGCCTCCAAATGCAGGACTGCATTATGAAGTAGAAAATTTCCTCACAGAAATGTTGAGAGTGCCATTGGGGGTATTGCCAAGGTATGATCTCTGTTAACGTGGGGATCGAACCCATGACCTTAAAATCAGAAGTCATGCATCATACAGACAGAGCTAAACAGATCATCACACTTTGTCTGACCACTGACATGAAGGAGCTGTCAACCTGTCTGTGTGAGTGAGTGTGGAGTCAGAGGAGTCCCTGATCAGCACATTCAGCTGGATAGCTCACTGGGTACTGGTATTGACTTTGGATTGGGAGGCTGAGGGTTTGAATCCCTGTCACAGCAAATCTATCCCTGGGTCAACGAGATTTGCAGATGAAGAGTTTGCTTTCTTATAATGAATGGTTGTGAAAATAAATCAGTAGCAGAACATTTCAGTTTTTACGACTAACGTTATTAGTCAGGATAATCAGAAGGTGTAATGTAAGATAATATTATGGTGTAACGCCAGGGACTTTAGACTGCAAGGCTGGGATTCAAATTCTGCTAAGGGCAAGTATGTTATTGTTTGATCAACAAGATCTGTAGAAGAAGAGCTTTTTTTTTCTTAAAACAAATACATAAATGTATTTGTATCTGTATTCACAAGGAATTGTATTTTGTGTTCCTGGTGGCTCAGGTTCTTATAGCCATGCCTTCAACAATCCTTGAAGAACTCTTTCTTCCACAAAGGGGGTTCTCTGGATCAAAATGGTTCTTACTGGAACCTATAGTGTTACCAAAAACCCTTGAAGAACCCTTTCTTCAAAAAAGGGTTTTTCAGAAGCAAATGGTTCTGGGTAGAACCTCAGCCCTTCTGAAAAGAATCCTTTTGGAACCCTTATTTCTAAGAGTGTAGTAGAAATTGGAAGCGTTTCATATATTGACATACACAGCATGTCTCAGCCATACAAATATATATGTATTCTTATGTTGTTACTGTCAGTATATGCCGATATCGTATAGAGTAGGATCAAAAGGTCTGAGATCACTTTGAAGGGTAATGAAAAATAAACATGTTTAAAATGTGCTTTATCCAGAATATATGTGATGTGATATTGCATTATAGAGGCTAATGCAGAAACATCACTCACTGATATAGAGTCATATATATCTTTATTTCTAGGGTGGACAAAGTGTGACGGAAGTTCACAGAAATAGTTTGGGATTTCTTACACCTTATTTTGTGTTCATTTCCTCTAACAGGTAAGTATGACTAACAATGAGGCTTGCTTACATCCTGTCTATCTGTGTGTTTAATTTGTGTTTCTTGACTTGTTTGACTTCTTTACAGTGACATTGCGCTGTACCCAGATCCCCAGCAGTTGGTGAGTGCAGCGTGTTGTTATTTCTAACACTGATGGGCAAAATGCTGGAATAAATTATCCTTTTAAAAGCCTCTGGCTGGGGCACCTTGAAGGAGCTGGGAGGCCTTGACAGATTTACTTCCTTTGTGTCGGGCTGAGGGCTTCCACAGGCTGTGGTTGAGACTCTGCTTTGTGATTAAATAAAGTGTAACAGGTGAGTGCAACCATCTCTTTCCTTCCGTTTTAGCTCATTATAAGCAAAACAGAGAACATCCCAACTTGCCTGATTGGAGCAGTAGTTGGTGTTACCCAACAGTTGAAAGCCTTAGGGTTTCCCAAGGCAGGGAGGGGCCCTACTGCCAGTAAACACAACAATAATCCTGCAGGTTGACTGACTGACTCACTGGATAAGGCAAGAAAATGAAGGAGGAAGACCCGTGGAGAGGAAGCAATTAGTGTTCACTCTAAGGTATACAGGGCCTTGGAATAGTTAGTGATGTAGTGTTAAAAAGGGAGTAAACACCAACCCCCGGCTGGGTGATCAGCCTAATGCAAACAACTGTCAAAAGAAAAGTCAATTAGCTGATAATTAATTCATTCCGAAATGAAGCTGACGATCCTTAAAATACAGTGAAGTTAAAGTAACCGACGTTTTAGAAAGAAGAAAACACTCAGCTTTTTTTATAAAGGGCAATATAAATTTCATCTCTCTAACAGCATGGTCTGGGATGCGTGCCTAACTGTAGCCTTGCTCTGTCAGAAGTATAAAAATATGTCTTCCAACAACTCCAGAGCTTCCCTTCTCATGTGATGGTGAGTAACAGAAATGTAAAAACAAGACGCTCATACGTTTCACAAGTCTCCATTCTTACATGACAAAGTAGGTCACGGCAGCGTCTTACAACACAACCCATCTAAGCCTTTTTTTCCTACCACCTGTATGGTTAAAGGTGCGTTAGCTGATTAAATACCTGCAGACATGGAGCAACACTAAGACTCACAGGAGTCACGTTTGTGGGCAATGATCGAGAGCAATTTCCCATAATTCTCTGCTCACAAGTTTTAAATTTTTTTTTTTTTTTTTTTGAAGCTACCATAAAAACCAGACAATTAGCTGAAAGATGTAGAAAACCTTTGAGAAGCCGAGGCGAACTATAATGTGGTTGCTAATTCTCTGTGGTGGGTTGTTCACTTTGTATGACACATTGAACACTGTCATGTGATCTGTTTTTGATTTGACTATCTGTCAGTGCTGATTTAAAGTTTGGGTTATTTGACGTGGAGTTGTATGAGGTATTTCTAGCTTAGGATCAGACTGCGGCCAGTTCAGTGACACAGCAGGAGCTGTGCAAAGGAACAAAAAAACCCACAGAAGAAATGAAAAACAAAACATATCAGTTGAAGTGTCTGTATTCAAAACACCCTTTGCTCTGGGGCTACAGTTTGTGAATCTTTAAACGACCACATTCTTATGTGCAAGCACAACTACACTCTATTACTTTGCAGATCAGCTTAGTTGAGCATATGCACTCGTGTAGGAAGCAAAGCATCAACCTGAAAGATGGAGGAAAAACTAAACAAAAACAGTTTTAGGCTCTACAGCTAATTTCCTTCCTCTTCATCACTGTACCTCCTATGTTTAAATGTCACTGAGGCTTTAGTTTCTTGATAATTGATAGTGTGCTGCTTTGAGTGACAGGTGGGTGTGTGTGTGCTTGGAAAAAACAAACATACACCGAAGTCAGGGTTCCACACACACACACCAGTTCTTTAACCATTTTTCTGTTGGTTGGAAGTTTGTCAGAGTCGGGTACTGACAGGATGGTGAAACAGCTGATGTGACATCGCAGAGGCCAAATCCAGCTTTACTCACAGTCTACAGGAGTACAGTAGCTCAGTGGTTCACACAATGTAGTCCCAAAAGAAATGGTTTAACGTAAGGATTAAGTCGAAACAATAAAAATGACTTTAACAGGTAACAATTGGCTAAAACCTGATTTTGCTGATGACTGTCCACTGCAGCTCATCACTCTCTGAATCCACTGCAGATAATAAACTGACTGTGCTGACCTCACACGACCCCACATCACATAACCCAAACTAGGGCTTGATTAGGTTTATACATCTAAAATGACATGGTTAACATTCAGAAGAAGGTTGTTGTTGTTACTGGTTGTTGTCCTAACCCTAAACCTTATTCATCCAAACAGATGGTATGGTGCTCACACGCTATGCTAGTCAGTGGTTTGTGCAACCATAAGACGTCACTTGTTTGGGGAAGATGCACATAGTTAGAGGCTTTTGAACCAACAACCAGTGCTATTGTAAATTTCCCCACTGTGGGACGAATAAAGGATTATCTTATCTTTTTATCTTATCTTCCGACGAGAAGTCAGTTTTGGTAAAGTGTAGTTGTCTTTGCTTAGTGCAAAAGTTAAAGGAGAAGTTCAGTTTTTTGCATCCTGGACCTTATTTCTAGCATAAAATACGTTCATTTACTCACCTGAACAACTTTGGTGTAACTTGGAGTCCTTCGGAAGATATTTAGATCCACTTGCGATCTACGTATATCCACTTCGGCAGTGGCACGGAAGTGACATCATCGAGGTCGTAGGTCAGCGAAAAGCCGTGTAAAAAACCCCGGATGACAACAACAGCACAACTCCGAGCCGCTCCGAGCTCACGGGGGAATAGTGCTGGTGATTCATAACAATATATTGGTGAAATGAAGGAGTTTCACAGCAGATAATGTCTTATTTAGACGCTGCATCGTTGCCCCAACAACTCCCGTTATATGGATATACGTAGATCACGAGTGGATCTAAATATCTTCAGAAGGACTCCAAGTTACACCAAAGTTGTTCGGGTGAGTAAATGAACGTATTTTATGATAGAAATAAGGTCCAGGTTAACATACATAAGTCAATATATGCTCCAATTTCTAATAGGATTAATATATGATTCTTATATATAAACAAATACTGTCATTCATGTTCATGGTCCCCAGAACATGATGCAGTCATCTACATTCACAATCGGAGCAGATCAGTGTTGGTAAATCAAAGTCTTAACACAACAACAACAACAACTGAGGTTTCACCAACTTTATTTATAAATTTAATTTACATTTATATCCTGTACATTATATGACAAAACATGTAAAAAATATGAAGCTTGACGTCTTCCTTTGTATTGCACACGCATGGATAAAAAAAATACATAATATGACAATTAATATAAAAATACAGACTATCAAAGGAACACACACACACACACACACACACATGTTACTGACCCTGTCCTTTTTTATCTGAAACTGAAAAACACTCACACAAACATAACCATGATTTTATAAATCATTTTGAACTGTAGCTTATAAACTCACAGAGTAACTACAACAGCTGTTTTACAGTCGCAACAACAACACATGTGAACCAAGCTTATTACACGTTGTTTTTACACATTAAACAGCATCAACATGGGTGAAATGAGGAGAACCGGAGGAGGTCGTGTGACGCTCATTTAACATGAACCTTGGAGAAAAACGGCCGAGCGTTGGCGGCGGCGCTCGTTTCTCTCAAAGTGTCCGTCAGAGTCGCTTTGATGGTTTTCCTGTCTGCTCTGGAGAAGTTGGTCTTGAGCTTGAGCAGAGCTGAGACGTGTTTCTCACTGTGGGTGTGGACGAAAAGGAGGAACAAGTCAGATCTTTTGTGTTATTTATTGTGTGTGTGTGGTATTTAAAGCCAGATTACACAGTAAATAAGTAAATAAATACGGTAAATAATAAACTAGAACTAGGGCGTGGTTAGCTTAGCTTAGCATTTAAGTCCCACCTCTTCACAATCACTTTCACTGTGTAACAATGATGCGTATTATGATTTTTTTTCTGGTTCTCTGTGCTTCTGAGCCTATTTTAACACGTGTGTTTAACTAATTTTAACTTAAATAAACTGTGTTATGATTATTTTCTGATTAAACCGACAGAAATGAGCACTTCCTACACCATAACAACAGTTTCCTCTGTTGCAGACTGCTCGCTCTTCCAGCTACGTCTCCACACTCCTCCCATCAGCATTTCACTTTTACCGACTCTGATAACAGAGCGGCGTCTTCCTGGCAGCTTGGCGAGAAAAGCCATGAATCGTAGTTCATAGTATCATCGTGCAGACGGAAACATCTGAACACATCTGACACATCTCGGGTCAGCCTCACTTCCTGTTTCCTCTCAGTAGCTGTAGTTGTTTATCCTAGCATTCCTGCTCTCATCGTGGCCTCGTTGAGTCTGTTACACTAGAGACCAGTTGGGATTTATTGCTCTGTGTGTGTGTGTATATTTCTGTAAAAACCTAAAACCTTACCTCAGATCGGGGAAATCGCTCCCCAGCGCTGCCACTTGCATCTGAATGGCTGGCACATCCTGGAGTTTCAGCACTTCTGCAATCTTGGTCAGGATTTCCTTCAACCAGTCCTCCTTTGAACCCTGCCAGGAGAGAGCAGACACATGCTTTAGGGAGGATTTCATGATGAGCGGGTGGAGTTTTTACTTTGGATATTCCCTGAATCACCGGTGATTAACATTCAGCCGTCCACTTTCCTTTTGGGAAATTTGTTCACGAGTGAGCGGATAGGGGCAATTCAGTATTTACACAACAGTTTTTCCAGTATGTTATGAATCGTGGTGTTTGACAGATGATTAGCAGTCCAGTTGGATTCCCTTTTCTTGTTCTGAATAAATTTTAACTGGAGATCACAGGTTATAAGGTTTAATCTTTATCCAATAAAACTGAGGAAGACTCTGAGCTGGTCGTTTCTTAACCTTCTCTCTCTGCAGGATCCTGTTGTAACCTTTCGTAACATTATCACCACTGTTATAAACGCTGACGTGCTCTTGTGTGAACTAGATGATTTCTCACCATTCTCACAAATAAGTTGTGCAGACTCTCAGCGTTGTCTCTGACGGTCATGTAGGCCTTCTCCTGACGCTCCCTGTCCTTCAGCTTCACTTCTCCCCTCAGGAGCCTCTTCACATACTCCACCGTCACATGCTGATGAAACTGGCACATCAGCTCCTGAAACCAGTTCAATCACAACATCAGAAACACACAAAAAAACACACACACACACACACACAAACATGTGCAACTAATGTTTAGACCAAATATATTTTCAATTCTCTTTTCCTAATATTGTTGTTGTTTTGTTTGGGTCATTGTCTGGTCTCATATCTCCTTTTTGTGTCGTCATGCATCATATAACTGTGTCACTGATGGTTAAAAAACAACAAGAAAAGAAGAAAGAAACAAAAAAACCTCAAACAAACAAGATTCATTTATTAATTTATATTCAAAAAAGATGCTTAATTCTGTCAATCTTTACTTTTGCATATTCTGGATGCTAGAAATCATAAAGATTTCACTTCATTGCTGCTTACTATTTCTCAAACCAAGAGTTGTTTATGTATGTTCCTTAAAATCCAATTATTGCCAATCATTTTAATGGATGATGCCGCTCAAACTAGTTTTGTGAGTCTATTAACCGCCCGTCTCCCTGAGGGGAAATGAATGAGACAAATGTGGTTGGAGATAATTAACGGATTTGTCGATGAATAGAGAGACACTGTTGTTTAATTTTTTCTCACCTGGTGACACGATTCCCTCGAGCCCTGAAGCTCCTCGGCCTTCGTTTGGATGCTGCGCAGCAGGTCCCCAAACACAGACTTGTTCAGCCAGTCGCTGGTTCCCAGTTTGCGATACTGAGGCTGAGGTGGAAACATGAAGCGTCAGACACTTAACACTGAATCATCCAATCACATGTCAATGGTGTGACAATCTCAGTCGAACATCCTGTGAGGTTTTATGTTTGTTATCCAAATGCTAAGCGCCCTTATTGTGAAAAACACAGTTAATCTTGTTTCGTAAATGAAGCCAAATCAGTGACATTTCACTCTAACTCTGAAGCTCCTGATTGAGGAAATTACATCTGTTTATTCCTGATTACACAGAAGCTTCTTGTTTGTTACTCTGTCAACGATAAAACGATAAGACTTCTGCTAAATCCCCCAAAATTGAAATTGAGTCCAAAATAAACTTCCGGACCTTCCCACGCTCTGTTTATCTCAGTGGTTTCCACTGAAGATGTCGATCTTGACAGTTTCTTCCAAAAAAAGTCCAGTAATTACTCAAAACAGCTGGACAGTGTAGTTTCTGGTGATGATACTCAAACTGATAGAGACATCAGGGACTATTTTCAGTGGCGGATTAATCATCATTCAGTGCTTTAGGCAGCAGGATGATGAAGTGTTTGAGCGTATCTTGTTGTTTATCAGTCTTTATCAGTAAACAAACTCACCTTGAGGAAGTCGTGCACAGGGTTTAATAAGTAGGCGTGGGCAGATTCCTTCATGTTCGACAGAACTTGCAAACAGTTCTGCCGCACGTCCTCCACGAACAGGTGTCCCCTCTCATTGAGGACGTCCCTGCAGATGAAGCACACAGTCCACATCAGCTCACAGGGTTTTATTCATCAGGTGATACTGATGAGGCGACCCGATCGATCGTTCACGCACCTGAACTGTTGCACGCAGCCGAGGTTCGCCTTGATGGCCGCGTTGCTGTTCGGCTTGTTTTGCTTCATGATCTCGTCCTGGAAGTTCTTGAAGCTGCAGGAGTTGTGTTTGTAGAGGAAACAGTTTTAATTTGAATTTCATCTGCTCAGTGTTGTTGTTTTTTTTTTTTATCACGTAAAGAGACGAAACCATCCGCGCTCTTACCTCTGCATTAAATCGCTGAGGTTGCATGTTATGGTCTGGGCCTTGTGCAGGTCTCCCACCACTCTCTCGGCCGAGGTCACCATCCCGTTGACCAGCTGAGGGCAGATACAGGAAACAAGTCAGTGATATAGAAAACATGTCCTGAACCTTTGCTGGCCTTTTTTTTATTTTGACCTTTGTTGTACCTGGATGATGTCGTAGGCCAAAGGACTGAAGTAGCAGCCGTCCTCTTGCGTCGGCTCCTCTCCGTTTGTCCACATCTGCTTTGCCTCCTCCAGGACTCGGCCGATGTACGTCATCAGTTCAGTCTGAGTTCAAGACAACAGGCTAATGTCATTTGTGATTATATCTCCAGTTCCACCTTCACAAAACTCTGGTCTGTGACTTATAGTGGCCTATTTGGTCCGGTGAGACGTTAAGATTCACCCACTGGGGACCATGAACATGCACAAGTTTGATGAAAAGCAGAAAAAAGTGAGCTGAATTACCTGCTGTTTGCTCAGATACTGTTCCTCCAGGGGCTCCAGTAACTTTTTAGGCAGCAGTTTGTCCAGAGCATCAGTGTTGATCTCAGCGGCCAACTCTGGCTTTTGAAGCAGCCTGACACAGGAGAGAAATCATAACTTTTACCATCAACTTTATAGATATCAACTCAAGAACTCACTCAACCCGTCTGAGCTGTGTGAGGTGTCTCGGCTCATTTGAGTAAGAGTAAAGTCAGCGAACGACTATCCACAACACATTCATAAGATCCATTAAAACAAAACACTTAAGCATCATGGAGCTGCAAAGTGTTGATCGAGAGGGAGTCGTCCTCTGATCTTTCTGCAGCTTTATGTATTTTGCTGCACGTCTTTTATTTTCCAGCGTAAAATGAATGATTACTGTGAATTGAGTTGAGGTCTTGACTCACTGTGGATAATACTCGTTCACCCACTGCAGCAGGAACGTGCAGTCCTTGTCCCCCAGACCGAAGTCTGCGATCTTCCTGAGTCTGGAACTGAAGGTTTGATGAAACAGCCCGGTGTAAAAGTTGCAGATGTCCATCTCAGGTGGGTAGCAGTTCTTCACCATGTCCACCACCCACAGCAGGTCGTGCTTCAGCTGCATGCCCATGCTGTGGATGTCCGCTTTCACAGATGACCCGTTCACCTGGTTGGCCAGGGGCATTGAGGGGTTGTCCATATGATCCTTCACCAGGCTGCGGAGGGTCGAGTCGTGGAGCTCCTTCCAGCCCCCGGGCCTCCAGTCCGGGGCCGTGCGACCCCTCTGCTTCCACAGCTGGTCCAGCTTGTCCTCCTGGAGGACGGCCCTCACAGCGGACGTCAGGGCCTCGGGGCTGAACTCTCCCTGAGCGACAGACAGACTTTTCTGTAGAGTCTGCTGGATATCATGTTTCAGGGCTGCGTAGTCTGAAGCCAGCTTGTTTACTCGTTCCTCATGGTCTGAAAGTCCCTTTACTGCCTCCGTTATTTCCCCAAACAGACTCTCCTCTCTCTTTATCAGCAGCAGGCTGGCTTCACAATAGTGGTGTCCCTCCAGATTTTGTTCGAATGTGAGGATCGCTGAGAGAGAAAAGAAAAGAGAAAAGCTCTTTATAAACTGTGGTAGATGTTGTTGTTTATAACAAAACAAAGTAAATGAACTTCAAAAATAAAACACATTATTACCTCTATTACAGAATTACATTATAAAATAGCTTCTCTACCCTTAGCAAAAAGTAGTATACTTGAAGTTCATTTTATTAAGTATGCTTGAGTATAAGTATAAGTATAGCAAGTATACTACAGACCATGTACTTGTAGTGTACTAGAAAGTATACTAAATTAATACTTCTTCGGACTAAATTGGAACATTTTTAAGTTTATAAAAGTACACTTTAAGTATACTTTATAATGTCATTTTGAATTAATAAAAGTACACTTTGAAGTATACAAGTACACTCATCTATATACTGCTAGTGTACTAGGTATATACTTCTAGTATATAGTAATAGTAAAGTATAAGCTTTAGTATTAAAGTACAAGTGTAAGTCTTAGTGTTACTTTTGTTGTACTTTTCCTTATACTATTCAGTATAAGCCAAGTATACTTCACTATACTTTTCTTAAGTATATAAAATATAG
>OMNW01034952.1:9247-43937 GCA_900303245.1 Selene dorsalis | reverse complement strand
GGGGGGGGGGGGGCTTGGCGCAGCTCCTCTCGCCTCAACAAACATTACACAGTGCTTCAGTATGAATATGAGTGGGCTCTCTCACTGTGAGATGAAACAGGACGAGAGCGACGACATATCAGAGGTGTAATTTGTATAATAATGGACCCGGTGTGTGTCCAGTCCTCGTGAATCGGCTCTTCAGTCGTTGTGGAGCTGCATTATTCGATTATAAATGCGCATCCTTCCGCCCGTGAAGTGTCCTCCTTCTGATCCGGCCTGAAGAACAAGCGTTTAATCAAGTGTAAAAGCCCAAAGCTGCTCTGTCCTCCAACACTGTCCTCAGATACTGTCCTCAGATACTGGTTAGTAGCACCGCAGTTGAGCTGGTGTGGTGTTTGGATGGTGGGTGGTTCAGATTTCTGAGCCACAGACTTTGGGGCCTCTGATGGAGAATAGTAAATGATGTGCCCAGTCAGACTGTTCAGTCATAACAAAATGATGATTTTTTTCTTCTTTTTGGGTCTGTCCTTCAGGAATCTCTGCGTAAGATCACCCACACGCTGGCCGTGAAGAATGAGGAGATCTCAAACTTCATCTGCACTCTGAAACAGAGCCTGGACAACCTGGAGGTAGAAACACACACTGCTGAGCCACAATCTAGTTGCTTTTATGCACAGTTTGTCAGTTTTCCTCTATCCACGTGTTCCTGACTTATTTTTACCGTGACACTAGGCAAACTCCAACCGAGTGCAGGAGGACCTGCAGTCTGAGTTCACCTGCCTCCACTCAGTTCTGGATGAGATGAAGGAAAACATGTTGACACGCATCAAGCAGGAGAGAGCCAGCCGCACTTATGAGCTACAGGTAACAATGCTGCATTCACAGGACGTATGTTAGTTGGAATATACAGTTATTTAACAAAATGAAATATCTTTTTAATCTGAAGTACTCCACATAATCTCTTTGTTGTCCATCATATGTATCCTGCTATATCACTATATGAAAGATGTTTTAGTGTTGGACTGGAAACTGAAAAGCTGTTTTCAAAGCTCCAATTGAAAACCAGGCTCATTGGAGGAAACAAACACAGTGCGGTATTACATCACACAAATTAAAGACAACAAATTGAATGTCAACAACTGAAGAGACTAAAAGAAAAGACAGGAGAGTGTCAGCATCGTCTTTTTAGCAGCATCTGTGCGCTGATTCTTGAAACAACCAAACTTACATTTACCAATGTGATCGTCTTTAATATCAGCCTCAGGTGGAGGACTTGTTGACCCAAATTAATATGTGGAAGATTGGAAATGAACTCTTAATGTTGTCTACAAATAAGTCACATAAGAGTGAGTGTTTTTGTCTGTTTGTTGTGGAACTTCGTTGTACTTGTTGTATCCAGCTCTCCAACCACCTTTAATTCCTCTCAACATTCTCCTAGTTTTTGATCTTTGTGATGTATGCACCCAGCCCTCTGCGGTCTCAGGATACAGCCATGACTCTCAAATGATGCAGCTAACTCCATAGTCTCCACAGAGAACATAATAGCCCCATTGTGCTGGAGACACATGTGTGAGAGTTTGCAGACACCGTACTCTGTTTGACTCTGGTTGGATGTTTTTCTCAGAGTCAGCTGAGCGCCTGCTCCAAAGCCCTGGAGAGTTCGGAGGAGCTGCTGGAGCTGGCCAACCAGACGCTGTGCTCCGCTGAGACGGACGGCTTCACTCAGGTAACTGCCTGACCCCCCCGCTGCCCTGATGCTGCCACCGCACCGTCCCCCCGCTCCCTGTTTATGACTGTATTTAAAATGATTCATTATGAACTCCAGTGTCCATATTGATGATTTAATTGTCCTTCTTGTGGTGTCATACTACCAGATATTTTAACACAGCCATCTGCCACTGTTTTGTGTCAAATGACGACATGACGTGGGCTACAACTCAGTTTTCTCTTCGCTCCGTATCTCTCCTCTCCTTTCTCTTTTTCCTTTCCCTCTCTGCTTCTCCTCTCCAGGCGGCCAAAGACATTAAGGATAGGTATAGTACTGAGCCATCCTTTGCTTCCCTTTTGTCATAGCCTCCTGTAACCAATGAGCTGTGTCATAATGTAGCATGCATGCATTGAAACGTGTAGCCACCACACCCGCTCATGTAGACAACAAGCACTATGGAAAAAAAAAAACTTTCCACTCCAGAGTCTTTTGTCTCTGTGTTTCCCACTGTCTTCTGAAGTCTGTACCATCCTGTGTCAGCTCCTCCCTGGATGAGTGCCGTTCCCTCTCTAGCTCCGCTTTTTCAGTGTTGGTCAGGGTGATGAGTTCAGTGGTAGTAGCAGAAGTCTAGTTAGTGGCCTTCTCTTAGTTAGCAGTACTAGAGTCACCTGTTTTTTTCTTCCCCTCCTCTAAGGCAGTTAAATAATGGACCACACTTGTTTCTACCCATGTGTTTGTGCCTCTCTGTGTGTCTCTCTTTGTCTGCAGCGTGACAATGGCTCCAGCCTTTCGCCTCTCCCTCAAGGCTAAAGCCAGTGACAACATGAGTCACTTGATGGTGGATTTCAGCCAGGAGAGGGAGATGTTGCAGGGCCTCAAGTTTCTCCCAGGTCTGCTCCACTTTCACTACTGAAACTGACATTAGAGAATTTAGAGAGTGTATTGAAACTCGGTGGATTTACACCTCAACTGCACATATACTTTACTTAAGTTTCTTCAGTTATCTGAGCTGTTATCCACAGAATTTATCAGACAGCTGTAGTTTTGTTTTACTCATAACTGATAAACCTTTTTCTTATGATTGAGATCCAGTTTCCAGGGGAAAAAAAGCACAAAAACTTCATTAAGATTGTTTTTTTTAAAACCTTTTATTTTATTTTATTCGTTTTTTCTGCATGGAGCTTCAATATAATTCTTTTTATTTTTTACAGTATAGTAGATAGTGAGTCTGAATGACTGACTACTGTATGCAGATGAACAAATAACAATTTTGATGAACAAATAATACATAAGCACACATTAAATTGCAAATGTAGAGAAAGAAATTGTGAAGTCATGAAATGAAATCTAAACGAAACAAAAACTAGGTAGGCGCAGTATGTTTTCCAACCCTCATGTGTTGCGTCTTTATTTCCTAAGCCACCGACCCATACACACCAACGCACACTCTCACATACACACAAACGCACCTTCATAAAATCAGTTTTTTATGCAAATTAATTCTTTTCTTTTCATCTTAAATCAGGTTTCAGCAGTTTTGATAAGATCATGTTAAGACCTACAGTCATTTTTGTGAGACTGGGGCTTTTGACCTGTCAAATATAAGCTACAAGGTAGTTTCAGTCAGCTCCGCCATAACAGTAAAATGCTGTTTGCACATCAGTTCATCAGTAACTAGGCAATAGTGCACATACCTCCGCCCGGTGGAACAGTTCCTTCCACCAGGTACAGGTAGTTATCTGCGTCTGTGCTGAGTTGTCGGGTCATACGTCTCAACACTCTAAATATGTCTATTTTCTACTTCAAACATGAAATCCTTAGAAACTGACCAGTGTTGAGTGTTTTAAAAGAATTCCCAGATCCACCAATTTAACTAGATCAGTGCCCAAATATAATGGGTTCTTCTCTGGCTCATGTCCCATCCCTCCATCAGGTTTGGTTCACATTGGTTCAAAACTTTTTGCATTAACCATGCCGACAAATAAATAAACAGCCACAGGTGAAAACACAATATACACTACACACTATAATTGGCAGTATTATAGAACGTTTACTTTTCATACTGTAAATACATCTTGCTGAAAATTTGTCTTTATATTTGGTAATTGGTCAATGTTGTGATATTTGAAATGAGCATTCAAGAAGGAAGGGAGGGAAATGCTTGTTAATACAGTCTTTTGTGGATAAATCTGTAGCAATAAATCAGTACGTAACCACTCACAGGCACTGAGCGTTAAATGCTTTGGTTAAGCGCAGTCTCAGCCATTGTTTTTAACTCAAGTATTGCACTTGATGCCAGAAAATAAACTCTCACCTTGCGTTGCACAGGCTGTCAGGTCTGGTTTTGAGTTGTTCCACTTCTCAGTATTTATTAATGAGTTAAATGACTGCAAAAGGGAGTTGCGCACAGCAATGAAACCGCAGAGAATCATCACACATCTTTGCAAGTGCCTGTGGCTTGTCGACCTCTTCAGCTCGTGTGGGTTTACAGACCCTGTTTCCAGCGAAAACCACCTGACTAGCACCAAAAAAAGGTAGCAGCAGATTTGCAGGTGACGAAAGCCAAACAATCCGGAAATGGTTAGAGCAAAAGAACGTTAAAATAAAAGTGAACACAACTCTTCTGAATGTCGTCTTACGTTGTTTAGATGTGTAAACAGACAGTTATGTGCCCACTTGGTAACCGTAGCACCTTACAGAGTGTAACAGTCAGGTGCTTTAGAGTTTTTCTGCCCCCAAGTGGTAAAAAACTACACCTGCTGTTCCATGTGGTGGCTCACTTCATTTTTTGTCATCAGTTATTTATTGATTTTTTTTTTTCACATAAACAACCAGACCCAAGAGACACAACAGTAACAATGTAAGGAGACAATAAAAACGCATTTCCCTTCATGATGGATCATTGATTTGCTGTTATAAAGTTTTGAAAAAGATGCTTTTTGATGAATATGTCACATGACCTAATTCTTTTTTTTAATTCTTAAATTTGTATTAGTTTTTATGACGAAAACACAAACAAACCAAAAATCACAACAGCACAGTACAAAAAAAAACCAAAAAAACATCACAGCCAGGCAGTTGATACACTCAAGATCAATACAGTATGTATGGATTGTGGACAGGGGTTTCTTCAAAGTACTACTTAGTTTATTCTGCATGTATCATATGGAAGGCAAATGACTTTTTAAAATCCATTCAAATAGAGTTTAAGTGACAAAAAAAATGAAAGGGAGGGAGGTCAACTACCCTCCTCATTCAACAAAAACGTTGTCCATTTTGTCCATCTTATGCAATACAAGTCTTTTCTCAGTCTGAGTAGAAAGGTCAGTCTTTCCATCTCATGAATGTCTTTTATGATTTCTAGCCAATCGCTGACTGCAGGCGGGTCCGTCTGTAGCCATTTACGAGGGATTGCTTTTTTATGCTGCCACACTCAATATTTTCAGAGGGTATCTTGTCATTTCCTGTTATCCCTTCCAGTAGATCTCTGAGAACACATGACCTAATTCTGTAGTTAACGACTAAATGTGGTGAGCAGTCAAAGGAACTGATTTTGGATGTCCCTCATAACAGAAATGCTGTTTCCTTTGTTGTCCTTCAGTTCCTGCCACTCCAGAGATCCAGGTGTCAGAGTGCCAGGTGTGTGACAACACGGTGACTGTAGTGTGGAGCCTACCGGAGCCCGACAATAAGATAGATCACTACATACTGGAACATCGACGGACAAACCATGAGGGTCCGCCACGCATCAGAGAGGACTACCCCTGGATGGTGGTGGAGGGGATACGAGAGCTGGACCACACACTGACAGGTAGGAGCAGTGTGGAGAGATTTTTGGTGTTTATTGTCTGAACTTTGATGAAGCTCATTAAAGGAGAAGTTCTGTTTTTTTGCAACCTGGACCTTATTTCTAGAGTTCAGAGTTGCCTTGTTAATGTCATCCGGGGTTTTTTTACACAGGTTTTTATTAACCTAACTACTTGACGTATGATGTAATGACATCACTGCTGTGTGCCTCCGCAGCACGGCTCATTCACTCCGTGCTCTGCCTGTGGAAGCTGAACTTCGTCCAACTGGTCATTTTGTTTGGACAATTTGGAAATATGAAAAAATGAACCATGTTACTAGCAGTAGCAAGTTCCAGGTTGCAAAAAATGGAAAACTTGTCCTTTAAAGATGATTGTGTTTTGTTTTGTTTTTTTACTCTCAGGTCTACGCTTTGACACCCGCTACATGACATTCAGAGTGAGAGCGTGTAACAAGGCTGTTGCAGGAGAGTTTTCTGAGCCGATTACACTAGAAACCCACGGTGAGAAAACTGGACATCGACAGCAGCTTCATTCTCCATTCACAGAGGGAAAATACCATTTCGTGTGTGTGTGTGTGTGTGCGTGTGTGTGATACATACTGTTTTAAAAGGTGTTTGCCTCCTATTCTGTTTCTAGCCTTCACCTTCAAACTGGACTCTGCTTCGGCTCACCAGAACCTGAAGGTGGAGGACTTGAGCGTGGAGTGGGACAGCAGTGGAGGAAAGATACAGGACATCCGCAAGGAGAAGAACCGCACCAACTCCCCGATGCACTCTCCAGCCAGGTATGTATGGATGTACAATCAAACAAAATACTGACTTTAACGCCTGTGATGTCTCTTACTGTCATCATCAGTAAATCTCAGAAATAAAAATAGTCGACAGTCTGTGTGACTATCTCTCTGTCTGTCTGTGACCAGGTCAGCTCTGATGTCTCCCAAGAGAGCGCCGACCACTCGTCCTGGCAGAGACAGGTTCACAGCAGAGTCCTACACAGTGCTGGGTGAGAGCACACCCATGGCATGAATGAAGAAAACCCTCTGATTGGTGCTACTAGGGTACATTTATGTGAAGTGGAGCTGTTATGGAAGTATAAGTGATTTTACTGCTAAGTTCAACTTTACCAGGTGAAGGTAGATTGTGAAGTAACATCAAACTGAAACTGTCAGATGAGACTAAAAGAGGAAAAGTGATACCTGTTTTTTTTTTAAAATGTTATGTAACCACAACTTTCATCTTACTCAGTATTGATTCTGCGACTCTTGAAATGTATTATGGGGTTATGTCCTGTACAGCTGACACCATGATCGATGCTGGCGCTCAGTACTGGGAAGTGCGCTTCGACAAGGAGAGCAAGGCCTTCGCTGTCGGGGTAGCCCTGCGGAACCTGGGCCGATTTGACCAGCTGGGGAAGAGCAGCGCCTCCTGGTGCATCCACCTGAACAACTGGCTGCAGCAGAGCCTCACAGCCAAGCACAACAACAAGGCTCGAACACTGGACTGTCCCATCCCCAGCAGTATAGGAGTCTACGTCAACTACGATGAAGGTTAGAAACACATTCACCTCCAGTCAGTGGTGGATCACATAGAATCACTGTCGGCCACTGATGCTGACACTGCAGATGTCCAGTTAAAGTGCTGCTTAAAAATGATGATTACAACAAATTGTGTTGTTTTGTTTTTCTCAACAATGAAAACTTGTTAGTGGCAGCCCCACTTAAATGTAGTAAATATGTGTCTCTGCAGGTGTTCTGTCTTTCTACAACGCCAAAACCAAGCAGCTGATGCACACCTTCAAAACCAAGTTCCAGCAGCCGCTCATACCAGCTTTCATGGTGAGAACTGCCCCTCCCCTCTGTAATGTAATGTAAAGCAGGGTGCCAGGACATTTCGTGTGTGACCCGGTTGTCATTTCGCTGCCCCCTGCAGGTGTGGAACGGCAGTTTCTCAGTAGTGACGGGCCTGCAGGTTCCCAGCGTGGTGCAAAGCGGCCAGAGGAAGAACAGCGGCACCAGCAGCTCCAACGCCAGCCTCACTTAGCTCCACACGCCTCCAGATGCCTGCTGCAGAACACACCTCCTCTGCCCCGACTGAGGTCGAAGCCATCGTGGAAGAGTTACATCACTGGAGTTTGATGGTTTAGCCTGTTCCCCCGTGTTGTTGCATGACAGCAAAGAGTGGTTTTGGGAACACGTGAGTCATCAGCATCCTCAGTGACAGAACTCTTCAGATCTATGACTCTGGCTGTTGTGATTGCTTGGGACACGTTAGGTGTAGTCTTACTAGTCTCCCTCTCTCTACACATTCATTTAGCACTGTCCCACTGCTGCTAGAGCAAAGATTTAGCGCTGGCCGCTGCCTCCCCTTCCCTCTCTCCTTCCTCTCCATCACCAACACAGTCAGCCATACTGTCATGCAGCCAGCTGCAGGTGCGGGGGTCCAGCCCTGCACTGTCCGCACTATCCCTGTGCCTTCCTCCTCATCTCCAACCTGATTGGCTAAATCGGGTGAACGGTACCAACATGCTAATATTTCACAGCAAGAAATGGTCTCGCTACTTCAACTTAAAACCATGTATTGTATCCGTGTCAGTATAACCTGGTTGTATCGTAGCTTAGTGGTAATCATCACCTACTGAACTGCCTCTGTTCATCAACAAACCTATCTAACCAAAATAACAACTTGCTCCTTGTGCTACAGTGCTACTCAATAGAATGTAGTTTATTACTAAATCTAAATGGATTTATTAAACTCTGATTTGCCAGTAGCTCCAAGAGCATAAGAAATGAACAGCACAGTTTAGGGATGTTGTATTTCAGTTCTTGCCGAGGCATGCAGACTTCAGTGTTTTCACTTTGTAGTCAGGACCTACAATCTGTGTGCAAGAAACTGGGTCCTTTAACCTGCTGCTGAGGTTTTGTTAGTTTTACATTAGAGCCATTGTTGGGCTTCACCTGAGAGCCAGACTCTGCACAGAGTTAGAGGGAGTTTTCCTTAAATAATGTCATGTACTGAAGTCAGTGGGCTTCCAGGTGTGGCTTCAGGATTTTGGAAATGACTGTACTGTATACACTCTATTCACCTGACTGCACCCTAATGCTTGTATGTTTAGTATGTATCTGTCCTATACCTAATAACACCTCTTCATTTGCTGCAGAGAGAGCCTGTTATCAGTAGTGGGCTGTTTGTAGTCCATATATAACAAATAGCGAGTAGCTCCAGCTAACAGACTGTGGTGTGAGAGCTAGACAGGTTTTGGATCCACCTGGGTGAAAGACAAAAGAGGTCAACTATGGGGAACTGTCTACTGACGTGGATGAAGTTCTTCATCACCACCCGACCTCTGAGTCACACCCACGTCATACGCTACACATGGTGACAGTAATGCTTTGCCATGTCCCTCCCTCTGAATGCATCTCCTCAACAACCGTAGCCTGCTATGCTTTAAAGAAGCGTCCAGCTGAGATTTATGTTAACTTTATTTCACATGCTGACAAATGTCACAGTTTATTGTAAATAGTTTAATTTTCCACTATAATGTATCAGTCATTGAGGTAATTAAAGAAGTGAGAGCACTTTGTTCACGGATGTTATTTACAACAAGTCTAAAAAAAAAAAAAAACAATAGAGCAGCTACAGAACATCATAAAATGGACAGACTAATCTTTTTTAAGTTCTGCATAGAACACACTTCACTTTGTGGTCTGAATTGATGACAGAAGCGATCAAAGTTAAGTGAATTTCACATAACTGAAAAACTAACATGTATATTTATAATATATCCCAGTTAAGTTGTTTCCAACATCCAGTGTCTGGTGTGGCTCACAGGGAGCCAGTACACTTTGTGTTTTATCTACATGTACTGTGTATATATACACATGAGGCAGAGCATAGTCATCGTAGTCCCATTCAAAGTATATAAAATTATACAATAGCAAACAACATTTAAACTTTACAAACACTGATACAGAAAAACGCACACTACCGTCCACAGTAACTGTGCAACATGTACGAGACAAACGCAGTGAAGATAATCTGATGTGTACATCCTTCTTTACAGTCGATTAATGCGCTAATGAGTGTAAGAGAGGGGTGAATCAATAACGCGTTAATCTTCAGAGCGGCTTTACTGCTGCCCAGCAGCCAGTGAAGAGGAGGAGCGGAGCCACTGTGCAGAGGAGGAACAGGCCGCTGGTGCCCATCTCTGTTCCCGTGCGTTGGTCCATCCTGCAGGGGCAGACCGGGGGGGGTTGGCTCTGCATTGGTGCGAATCTGCCGCCGAGGCAGAGTTTCACAGATGGTGACGAATTGAAGGGACCAGGAGAGGTCAGTCATCACTCTTTGCCTTTTTTTCCAACTTTAGTTTCAGCTCTGTTATAGCTGTGAGAGGAAATGGAGCATATCACAGCGACAGTGAGCTTCAGTATTGTGGCAATAAAGTAAAGTGATGCAGAACAGGAAAATACGAATTGAGGCTGCAGATGTATTTGCACAACTTGCTGTGTAAAGAAGGCCAATGTCTCCATGGGGACTTACTCTGTGCCAGGGGGTCAAGGTGGGTCCTGATTCTGGGCTCATTCTCTGTGGAGGAGGCAGCGGACGGGGTCATGGGCAGTAAGGTCAGCCTGCGAGGAGCAGGGGTCGGAGGCATTATGGCTTTCTTTGGAGCGTTCTTATGAAGCTCTGAAGGACAAAAGATCATTCAAAATGAAGCCACACAGCACATACAGGAAGTATTCTGAGGGCTCAGGCAGAGGGACTTACGTGACAGTGTGTCGGCTGAGGAATCCTCCACCTCTTCGTCTTTCTCCACTGTTGGAACAGACATTGATTAGAAGCCGTGGAAAAAATGAAGTCATACCTGTTTATGTAAAACAAGGACTAAATGTCAGGATGGCAGATTGCCTGATGGAGGGGGCTGGAAGAGTCGCTCACCGATTTCATATATGTTTGAATCCTCGTCTGTAACAGGTTCTGGTGCTGGTGCTGGTTCAGGAGTCAGTGTCCTTAGGGTCACTGTATTACAAAGTACAAGGTTGATATAAGGTACAATGAAAGAGGTAAACAAATCACAGCGCCCAGCACAGCAGGCTGCTGAGGAGACATCAGAAGTAAACACTGGTTATAAGCAGTTTCTCAAAATGTACGTAGCGTACGACATGTTCAGTAAAATAAAGTTTAACATTTGTAGTCATGCTGGTGCTGTGGCTCTGGCGATAAAAATGCTGCTCTGTCTTTCAGCTATGCAACATGTGAAGAGAAGTCTTAGGCAGACATTTCATAGTTTCACAGAGCATTGAGTCCAAAACATTGAAGCTTTGTTTGCTTTGGTTTTAAAATTTAAAAGCAGAGAAAGAGGAATCTCTGACATGTAAGCAAACAAACCATGAGTGACTGTGTGGGTGTGGATAAGTGGACAAACAAGGCAACTGTGCCTCTACATAATAACTAAATTAAATAACCAACCAATTAAAAAAGAAAATGTTACTTTTCCCTGAAGCACATGCTCCCTTTATAACATTAAATCAAAGATCTTATCATTCGTCTGGTTTGTGAATTGTTGTGTTTCCTGACAAAGCACCTGGTTTGGGAGGGACACTTGGCGGGACGAGGTTTGGTGGAGCGTGCTGGACACTTTTTTCTCCATTTTCATGATCAGACCAAATGAAAGCTGTAAAAAAAAAAATAATAATTAAGTCACAGTTTACATCAGTCATGAGGTGAACATGAGATACAAATGCTCCAGTGTTTGTACATACAGATGTTTTTTTCATATGTATCCTCCACGATGAGAGGAATCAGAACCCCTTCGGTTTTCTCTACTAAGTAGTCGACCACATCATGCAGCGTAGCACAGAAGACCTGCAGAGGGAGAAACTTGGTTTCAATAACACGTCCACATCTTTTATTATTATTATTATTAAGTGACAAAGACAAAAAACAACCTATTAGAGAGTTAGACAAGATAAATAAACAAAGACAAATGCTACATTGGTGCTAACAGTGCTGTACAAATATAAATATGAATCGACGCTGTGGTGGAGGGTGGTCTGTGCAGATGTGTGCGAGTTTATGTGTGTGTCTGTGAGCATGTGTATGTGTTGGAAACAGTGGGGATGAGCAGGAACAATTGAAGCATGAGAAAGAGAAAGAGTAAAAGTCCACACGTCCACACCTAATAATTAATAATTACAGCAATTAAAATCTGTTGGATATTTACAGCACTACATAGATGACAGTGACTCAGTAACCACAGTATAGGCTTCCTGTATGATGATTATTGCCAAGAAGGAAAACAAGTCACAAAAACAACTTGCCAGTGCATGTGCATGCACACGCACACACACCCAACGCTTGGCACTGTGCCAGCACTGAGTTATGCCAGTCATCAATAAAGCCACTTCTTGTCAGGTTCAATCTTTATTACACCTTTGTGTTCATGACCATCCTCTTTTTACAGGAAGACACATCAAATGAAAAATTCAATCAACACTTCACTTCTGCTTCCAATGAGACCTCACAGAAAAATTCCAGCTATCATGTGCACCTAGTTCCTTCTTTATAGTTCTTTGCGGTCCACTGTCTTGCAACGTGCATACCCCCGAAAGGAGTAAAAAAGGTAATGTCGGTCTAGTATAATGTTAGTTTTCACCCGAGTAGCAGACTTTAATCTGTGGCACATACTGTACAAAGTGCCTGCAGCTTCACCAGATGTTTAAATACTTACAGGATTGTCCACATCAATGTTGAAGCCCCCTTCATGTTTACGAATCACCCGGTAGTGTTTGAATACAGAGCTGAGAGAGAAAGAGAGGAGACATCAACGCTCTCCAACTGAATGAAACAATGAAGGAGGAAGTGTGTATTAGGTTCAGTTGTACGTGTGTATGTGCGCATGTGTGTGTGCGCGTACCCATTAAGGTCCTGTCTGGTGGTGATAGCAAAGTTTCCGTTGCTAGGCCTCAAGAGCAGGTTTCCTCTTTTGGCCTCCTTCTCGAGCAGCAGCTCTGCCTCCAGACGGGTCACATTGTGGTAACAACTGCAAACACAGTGATGAGACAGAAGGAAAGACATCACTCATCTAAACTTCCAATAAAGAAGGAAGCAGACACGGTTAAACTGCCTAGATACGTCAATTAAGTGTGAAGCTTTGTCTGAGATTCCAGATTTCTTTTAATTCTGAAAGCTGCTGAAACCATCAATCAATCAATCGATCAATACCTCACAAAAGTACAAACAGAATCCATTAAGAGCATTTAGTAAAATTTGAGGTTGTCTAAAAATCACCATGTGTACAGATCCAGTAGCTCTGCCTGGTCAGGAATATGATGTAAAACTGTGAAAACAGCTGTTGGCTGATGAAGCAAAGATACAGAGACTCAGATACATGTGTCCGTTCAGTCTAGACAAAGTTGGTACTTTCATAAAACCACTGAAACTAAAATCATATGTTTTCATTAGAAAACAAATGAGGATCTTTGTTGATCCGAGTCATTCCTACTTTGGTGCTCGCATCATTTCAGTCTCTGTCCTGGATGTTGTTTTCACGGCCGTCCTTCACTTATTTTGCAGTTACAGAAATCAGGAAACCAGGAAAACCAAAGGCACATGGGAGAGAATCGCTAAATACTGAAATGCTGCCAGACCACTCAAGACTTTTTTCGATGTCAAAATCTCTGGGCAACAATTTAGTCGAAAGCAACTGGACTTGTATTCTCATCCAAGCGGCTACATCAGTTCGTAAACGCATCGGTCTGACTAGTCCTCACTAGTCTGACACTAGTCTGACACTAGTCTGACACGATGTGTGTCAGACTAGTGTCAGACTAGAGATACGATGACCTGGATGAATGAGAACATTCACAGAGATGTCAAAATGCCTCTTCCTTAATATTGGTACTGTCAGCACTCACTGTGGCATGTCTGCTTTGAGGGTAATGTAGGGGTTGGAGTCGACAGCAGGAGTAGCGAGATTTGCTTTTCTGTTCCTCTCCCGCTCCACTACCTCTCTGAGCATGTGGATCTGTCCTGGCAGCAGGTTGAGGGAGGAGGGCACCGACAGCTGCAGGAACACACATGGTTTCTACTTGAATCTATTTGTGTAAATGCACTGCGATCATCTGCCACTGGCCTGATGTTCATGCATCTAAACATCAATGTGTAACCAAACTCCAACTTTAATCAATTAAGTGTTTTTTTAAGATACTAAAATGTTTTATTGTTCTTTCTATGAAGTGAGATAAACATCATACTCCACACACCTCCCACACAGAGAGGATGAAGCCCTTCCACAGCTCACGAGCTTCTGCAGTAGGGATCTGTAGAGGCAAGGGAGGAGAGAGAGAGACCGTGAAAAACAGGAATGAGAAAAAAGAGAGGATGAATTACAAGTGTTTTTATGTTCCCTCACAGTGAATTTGATATTTCCATCTTTCATCGTGAGGGTGAGTCTGACTGCATCTAAGTTACGGTCCTGGCTGCAGTCATCTGTTAGTGACATCATTTCTTTGAGGTCCAGTTTCTCTACGTACTGATGAAACACACAAATACACACATTGAGTCCAAAATGTTGGCTTGATCAAGAAATTTTAAAAAATCATTTAAATGTGTGTCATTTATTTGTGACAATTAACTTACGTTAGTTTCTCTCTTATCATTGTAGAAGAAAAGTGAGTCTCCACAGAGGCAGGCCCACATTTTCCGTGACGTCTGCACAAACACACACAGAAACATACTGAGTGAAAGAGCAGGGTGGAAATGATATTTGTGCTCAACACAATAAAAAGACAGAAAAAGTAAGACGTTAAATACACGAAACGCAACGCAACACAACTTAATAAGGAAATGGACATGTACAATCGGTGCAGGTGACATTCTGGAATTTGATGAGTCAGGTGTTTTTAAACCCAACAGAGATGACTGTTCTATTAATAACACTTGTTCAGTCCTGCAGGCGATATAACTGTGTCACCAGATTCATCTGTGTGAAGGAATGTAAAACGGGGGTTTTACCTGAATAAGAGTTCAGAACATTATTGTCTGTTTCAGGGCTAAAGGTGTGATTCTGTGTGTTACCTTTGGTAGCTAAACCGGACTGGGCTGTTGTACTGACTAAACTGATAAGTGTGCATGGAGGGTAGTCCCAAATAATTCCATGACAAAACCCTGATGTAACCGATAACCTCTGCTTTTGCAGTAGGTTTTCCAGGTAAAACACTTCAACAACATCCTCATGCCTTCAAACAGTTTCAGGTACAGTATCAGCGAGGGTTCGGCAGAACAGCCCACAGGATTTAGTGTTTGCAAAGCCTGCCTCACCAGTTTGTCTTTACATTCCCCTCAGCTCCTGGCTCATTCAAATCTTTATGGTACAAAGAGCTGAGAAGCAGTTGGACCAGTCGAGGACACAAGTGCTCCTCTCTGTGCGCTGAAAGTCTGAGGTCAAACTCCACATGACTAACAAATGAGAATATAACCTAATGACAGGTGGCCCTGCCCATGGACAACAACACTTAGCCTGTGTTAAGTTTGTTGACCTCTATACTTGTTAAGTGGTTAGTAAACTATTAAATATGTCGTCACACTCCACTGCACACTTTAGTTGAGTGAGCGACAAAGTAAGTCTGCTCTAAAATGTAGTCAGCTATGTTGAATCATTGATGCCAGAGATCCATTTATCTGTAGCAGGTGCTGCATGGCTAATAATTAAAGTGGGCAAGTTGAGGATCAAGAAATCCCAGATATCTTCTGCACATTGTTGAAATACCAATGAGTCGTGTGTCTCATGCTCGAGAGAGGGAGAGAGAGAGAGAGAGAGAGAGAGAGAATATGGCAGATGAAAAACATCTGATGACTTATTTCAAACACAGTCAAAGTAAAAGGTAGTTAGTCACTTAGTCATCAAACAGTAACAACAACAATAATAATTTTGCCATTCGAATAATTAGGTCAGTAGAGGCAATAAACTTGAAGCAACTGTTTTTGGTCAGACAAAAGAAGAAATCTGAAGATGTCGCCTTGGGTTTCTTCATTAATTGATTCATTAAGTTCACTGTCTGTCTTCCTGTCTGCCTGTGAATTACATAAATTAGGTCATTATAAATATATACATATTCTTAATTATAATTAGTCAACCAAATATAGGGATATTTCATTCTGCTTGGCAATAATGTTTTTTTTTTTTAAACTTGTCTTAAAACCCATTTTTACAACCCAGCATGAGACTCTGCTCTTGTTTTAGTGTTTTGTTGTTTTATTGTTTTTATTGTTTTAACATTGCTATATTTTTTTATTGTTCTTATGTTCTATTCTATTTATGTACAGCACTTTGTTCCAGCTGTGGCTGCTTTAAAGTGCTTTATAAATAAAGTTGAGTTGAGCTGAGTTGAGTTGAGTTGAGTTGAGTTGACTTAATGTTTATCTGTCCATGAAAACAACTGACCAGTTAAATGTCAGTGAAATTAATCAAATAATTGTTAGATGCAGGCCCAGTTAAGAATTTTAACAACAACAATAACAACAATAAAATGATAATGATAATCTTTACTAACATCTAAATAAAAGTGGTTCTGATGAAATTGTGATTTATTTATTTATTTATTTATTTTTTAATATTCGACACATTCAGCTAAAAACAAGTTCACCTGCTCCTTAAGAAACACATTATTTAAAAGGTTATTTCGTACAGTTGATTTTATCTGTTGCACTCAGTCACAAACAAACTGTGGCACAGACCAACGAGCACGAGCCTGTGACAGGTTACCTTATCTCTGAATGACCTCTTCTCCAGGTAGCCCTCATAGTAACAGCTGGGCAGCTGGCTCCTCAGGCGCGCGGGTCGTGCTGCCATATCCAGGAGGTGGATGCTCACGTTGTAGCCTACACACAAGTTTAACTGTCACTGCGCTGGATGTTCCTGTTCATATATCGACAGTCTCTGTTGGCACAGATTCATACTGTCGTGAGGGCGTGGAGTCACCCCTGTCAGCTCTCTGATTGCTGATTGGCCAACGCGTAGTGTGGGGCGGGCGTTTCCTAAACCAACTACCCATGATGTTTACCAGTGACGTTTCTCCCGAGGATGGAAATCACCTACAGGCTGTGTTGGCCTGTCATATGAACTCTAGTAACATATGATTAAAACGTACAGAAACACACCCTCATGTCAACTAAGTAAAAAATTCAAAATGGATCATTTCAAATCAAATCATTTCCTATTGCTTCTATTTGACTAAAACAACTGAAAAGTGTAGTTGAACCTCTTGAATGTCAAAGACAAACAGTTTCATTATTGTAGCAGACACAGATAGTGGGTCTGCAGATAGAAAATCCTTCAAGCCACTGACAAATAGTGCAGCGTCTCTTATCTGGTGAAAGTGCTGGTCAATGAGCTGTTTGTTGTGGTCTAAACTCAAACCTCTGAGGCTCAATGGGTACGTAATGATCTAGGTAACCTCACTGCAAGGAGTGAGAAAGTAGATATAGGTGACAGTGGTCAATTTCACCCCAGCCTCAAAGGCTCAGCAGCTTCTTCACACAGCTGGAAACTCACAATGTTGTAGCCTATTAAAAAATGAAGTTCAACAGAAGAATTAAAGGAGCAGATGAGACATATGCATCCAGATGGTACACATGTTATAGAACTGGTTTTCATAAATGCACTATACTGCTGAGTAAGTGAGAGGCCTCCAGGATCTTAAAGGACTTCAGTGAAGAGGTACAGGTAGGGATGTGGCCCCCCCTGCTGGCCTTGAGTTGTTGAACCTATTGCACAGACTCAGTTGCCAAATTTCTACAGTCCATCACAACAGTCCTGCAATAAATCCAACCTGACAGTTACAAAGTTCACTTCAAACTAATTTAGAGAACTGCAGTTTCAACTTAATTGTCATTTCAGAGTCGTTTGCAGTGCTGTTGATTTGTATTGCAATTTATTGACAGGTGTAATAGTTTTTCTAGCCTGTTTACGCAGCAAAAGGAAGCTTTATTTCTGTTGTATGCAGAGATCCAGCACAGTTTAATTTGCTGCTGTGCTAAACACACAAGTTAAATACCCTGTGTTTCTTTTAGTGATAGTTGGAAAGGAAAGAGAAAAGAAAAAGAAGGGAGGGGAAAAGAAAGGAAGGGAGGAAGAAAAAGGAAAAGGGGGGGAAAAGCCTTCAGCATCAGAATAAATGTGATAGTTGGCACTTGCTACCTGTTTTAATTCTGACTTTTCCCACATAAGTGATTCCTGACATTATCTCTCTTTATCTGGGTCAGATATAAACTGTGTCATTTGCTGTTGTGACCTCATTATCAACAAATAAAATCCTTCAACAACCTATTTGCTTTATGGATACAACAATTCAAATGACTCCCCAGCTTACTGTAATTGTCAGTGGAGGTCTTCCCAGCAACAGATGGTGTAGATGAAGATAGAAAAGGAATCTGTGGGTGTTTGCTCAGGTTAACACATAAGAATAAATGACCTGAATGATCTTTAGCCATGAAACATAGGATCCATTTAGCAGCTGTTCCTTTATCAGTGGCAGATTAATCTGTTGATTGGTAGTTCTGTTTAGTTATGATTAATTCATTTATTAGTATGTTTAGTATAGAATAAAGACCACAGGTATGCTGAGTTAGGATTGTTTTATCAAACCACCTTTTCTAAGACCAAAAGTGAACGCTGTATCCATCACAAAAAAATTTAATTAACAATATAGAAATCTTTAAATCAGAACGTTTCAACACAGTCTCGTTCAGGACATGATGCAGCATAATGGAAAGCAACTAAAAGTGTTTTTATTTTCTATTTTAGAAGCCAAATCAACAATAATATATAATAAAGACAATATAAACAACAATATGTTTGTTGTCATAAATTATTATAGATGTGATAACTTTTGGGCCTAAGACTAAGTCAGGTCATCACATGGACACACAGGCAATGAATGTGTCACTTTATTATGCCGTGTGTTGCTGTACCTGGAGCTACCTACCGGTCACGTGACACTGTGGCGTTACCGTAACTCTGTCTCTCAGAGGCTCTGGTCCTCCTGCGCAATATGCGCATTGTGTTCTGTCATCTTGGCACATCTCCCTGGCCAGAGCAGGGCGACTATCCTCCTCCAGCACCGCAGTCTGTCGTGGAGCTGATCACATCTAACAATGGGAAACAGAGACGACGAGTATGACTTCTTGTTCAAAGGTAAGCGGAGGGGAAAGATACCGGTGGATAAGCTTGTTTGATGATATCCAACCGGGAGCCTGGCTAGGCTCTGGCTAGCATGCTAACATTAGCCGCGGTAACGTCAGTGGCCGGGTTCATATCAGCTGGTAGCGGCTAACTGTGTGTAGCCCAACTGTTTTCTTAGGTAGAGCAACTTTTCAGGTTAATTCTTTCTAATTATGACCATATCTATGTTAGCTTCAATGTCAGTCACCGCCTTTGTTTCTGACTAAGTTTGTAGTCAACTGTGTGTTGTGGCTTCGTGGCTTTTGCAGACAGGAGGGCGTGTGGCGGAGTAGCCTGCAGGCTAGCAGCTAACCTAACGGGTGGAGCTGTTACTTTTACAAGAAGTACATTTCACTTCATTGTCAACGACGAGATGCTGTCGTTACCTTACTAAAGCACATTTATATGTAAGCCACCAAGTAGCAGCAGCAGTGATCTCCTTTCTCAAGCTGCCTCCATCAAATCAGAGAAGTTAGATGGAAAAAGGAAACAGGAGTTCCCTTTGTGTGAGAGGAAGAAACTAGCTCCATATCTGACAGCAGAGGAAGTTCATGTGTGGCTCTGAACTCTCTTGTCAACTACCTGCCCGCGCGCACAGGTGGACCAGAGAGCAGCTTCTCATTACAAAGGACTACTGCTTTGTCTCTGCTGACTTTCTGTCAGTCGTCACACTGCACCTACTGGAGCACTGAGTCATTACTCACATGGTCCTTTTACACCTCGGAGCTCAGTGTCCTGATAACATGCTGCTGACTGTGCTGAACAGGAGTCACTCATGTTATTGTGTAATTCTCTGGAGGCACTCCAAAATCACATGATGGAGCCTCTCTCACTTTTATTTCCCTGATGTGCTGAATCGTAAAAGATGGAGACTGATCTAAAAGTTTTTGTATCATTAAGCACTGTAATGAACTGAGGGAGATATTATTTTCCTATACCTCACGGGAGCTGTCATTTCACAATCCATTGCCTGAAATTTGGATGCAGGGATCTGACAATCTGGAGAGTTTATGGGAGAGGGGGAAATCAGCTTTGTCTCCTCTGTGTAGAGAAGTATAGTAGAAATAGAGGCTCTGATCTAGTGTGGCTGCTGGAAAGTGATTGGAGGGCGGTGATGGCTCGTTACAAGGCCACAGGAACAAGAGACCTTGAGAAACTGTTGAGTCAGATTTCCAGAGAGCAGGCACTTCTTCCACCAGGGCAAAGCCAAAACAAATCACTGCTCTCACTTTTTCTGAGGAGGTAACGACTGAATGGTAAACTGACTGCAGAGCATCCTATAACTATTGTTGTTTGATACATTTTGTGTAATCGCCAGGATAAGTATTTGTAATTCTGCTGCTGAAAGTCATCTAGTATCGTGCACTTACAAATGAAGTTTAACAAGAGTGAATGGCTGAGGTCCGAAAGTCACCTTTTTGTTGAATCTGAGCCATGTGTAACGTTTAGTTTTTGTTTTCGGTTCTAGTTGTACTAATCGGAGACTCTGGAGTGGGGAAGAGTAACCTGCTGTCCCGTTTCACAAGAAATGAGTTCAACCTGGAGAGCAAGAGCACCATCGGGGTGGAGTTTGCCACCCGCAGCATCCAGGTGGACGGCAAGACAATAAAGGCTCAGATTTGGGACACAGCTGGACAGGAACGCTACAGAGCAATCACCTCTGCGTGAGTCTGTGTTTTTAAAAGTTTTTATCGTGTAAGTGTATACCGAGCAGGATATGACTATAAAGTTGCTGTACTGGTCTGCTTTAACCAGGTATTACCGGGGTGCAGTGGGGGCCCTCCTGGTTTACGACATCGCCAAGCACCTGACGTATGAGAACGTTGAACGCTGGCTGAAGGAGCTGAGGGACCACGCTGACAACAACATCGTCATCATGCTGGTGGGAAACAAGAGCGACCTCCGCCACCTCAGGGCGGTGCCCACTGATGAGGCTCGGGCCTTTGCAGGTAAGTGTCGCTGCTCGGTGAACAACACTGCATTTAAAATAGAGCAATGCAATTAAAGGAGAATTCTGTAAAACTCAAACAAAGAACTCTTATACAAACAATTTATTTGACAAACCTTATGTCCAATGTTTGTCATACCCAGAAAAGAACACTCTCTCCTTCATTGAAACATCGGCACTGGACTCGACTAATGTAGAAGAAGCCTTTAAGAACATCCTGACAGGTAAGAAAACCCCATAAATAACAGTGTGCCATAAATCTCCCAGGTTGTGTAACTTTTAATTATGCCAAACTCTCCTCTCCTAGAAATCTACCGTATTGTGTCTCAGCGGCAAATATCAGACAGATCTGCGCATGATGAGTCTCCAGGCAACAACGTAGTGGACATAAGCGTCCCCCCAACGATGGACGGACAGAGGGGCAACAAACTCCCCTGCTGTCAGAGCCTGTGATACTTGTGTTTTCTCTTCTTGTTTGACTTTCTGTCAGTCTTTCCTCTCTTCCCCTCTTGCTTTACCTAAGCTGTCATGCTGCTGTCAACATGAAACCCTCATTGGTTCAGAGACCTTCTCTGATCCAAGATTCTTGTAGCTGACATTCCTTTTTGCTGGTTTCTTATTTGTTTTTCATTTTTTGTTTGTCTTCTTGGTTTCGGTTTGTGTCTGTATAAATTTTTGAACTCATAATAGCCCTGAGAAGAGGGAGGTTTGTTTGCTATCATGAGGCTGATCTCAAAGCTGTGGTAAACCACAATTTCTTTTCAATTATCCAGTGATACAGTCCTATTGACCTGTTCCAGGTTAAGGAACAGTGAGGGATTAGTCATCCTCTTTATTAGTGCTCCAAATGGTTTCTACTCATCTCCTTTTCTCAGCCTGCAATGTTTTATGACATGATCTGTTCATAGTGGAATCACGGTTTCATGTCTAGTTGATTTGCGTGTAGAAGAGGACATGAGTAGGTAACGCATTAATACATTGGAGAATTGATGTATACTTTGTCTGGGGTTTGTGGATCCCTCCTTAATTTGAATTGCCCCCTCTGAGCCCAGTGCCCACTGTGGCATTAAATTAGCATGAGCCAGGGACCAGACTGGCTGTGACTGTCTGACTTAATATGGGCAAGTGTGAAACAAATGAAGTGTTTTTATTTGTGTGGGCATGTGTGTGTGTGCGTGTGTATGTGTGTGTGTTTATCTTAGTGCACGAAGATACCAAAGGAGACAGATGCAATCAGTGTCAGTGTCAGTTTGGGATTTCTTATTTATGCACGTTCAGATTTGCTTATTTTGCAGACCATTACTTAATTTGGCAAATCCAGTCCAGGCTGTTTGGAAAAAAAATGTGAAATGTAACATGTAATGCTACATAACAAAAATATTGTTATATAATTTGAGTTTTTTTTGTTTTGTTTTTTTAATTTACTGAAAATGTTATCAGCCAGGGACCCACCCACTGTCTTGTTGCTTTCTTGATTTGGCTCAGGTCAAATGGTTCAAGCAAACTGTCTCAAAACGGAAACTCTTCCTTGCACTTATGTCCAAAAATTTCAGTGGAATAAATCATCTTCTATTTTTAAATACACCAGTCATCTTTAGTAGGTGATAGTTTCCTGTTGATTTTTTGTTGTTGTTTTTAATGCAGTTTCCCCTCCTGTGATATCTGCTGGAGGAGAACAGGTATAGATGTGTGTGATCTGAGAACATTTTCCATTTAAAAAAACAACATTGCTCAAGGTAACAAGCACTTGTTAGCTGGGGAAAATGGAACTGAAATTCAGAAATGCAAATTGTTTCCATGGTTGGCTGAAATGCCATGTTCAGCCATCTGGTGGAAATGCTTCCACGTGTGATTGATTCCTGTGATAGTTCCCATTTCTTTGAACAATAGGCGCAGAGCCAGCAAACATGCACTTAGTTACTTTTACACTACACGGGAATACTGAAGCATTAATAAACCTGATTCACATGAAGCAGATGTACTTATTTTTAGATGCATTACTCACTCAGCCCGTAACTGTGTCTGCCACTGTTGTTTAGCAACTGTCACAGAGTCAGTGGAGCTGTTCACACACACTTGAGCCTCTCTTGACAGGCTGCCTTCACAAATCCACACATGACAACACATCACTGCCTTTATGCATCATACCTACTTTTCATTAAAACAAAGATCTTTGAAAAATAATAACAAGCCTGTACGCTGCGTGTTCAAACTAATATGATTAATGATATGTATCTGTATCTGTAGCTAAGCAGGCGTTGTTTACAAGGAACATATGATCCTGGTCCTGCTTATTGTTCTTGGACGTGTCGCCCATGTGATGTTTTCGACCAGCGCCCCTCCCTTCACTTTGGTCTGCTGTTATTCACCGTAACGTCTGAGCCCGTGCGGATGGTGTCGGGCCCTCGGCTGGTCAGTGTGTGTGGATGCGATCACCGCTGGGGCAGACAGCTGATGATGAGGCTCTGGGGTGTATTTAAAGCCGGGGAAGCGGAAGTCTGGCCCGCTGTGTGATATCAGCTCAACACCGCTAGCTAGCTGAGGGCTGAGCAGCGACCAGACCAGTTCACACGCATACAGACACATAAAGAAGCATGAAGAGAGGAAGAAACACGAGGAGAAGAGGGTGACCATGTCTGTCACCGTGCCACACTGATAAGAAGACGACACGGGGGTGAGTGGACGGGTTTTGGTGTTTATCTCAGCAGCAGCGGACGGTTAGCGGTTAGCTCTCCGTGACGCTGGTAGCTAGCAGCCCAGCTGTGACCGGCCGCGGTTATTTACCGGACAATGAAAACACGCAGAGCACTGATAGCGATAACAAAAGACTGTGATGCTTATGTCTTAACCGTATAAACACTGCTGCACGCGGACAGTTTGTACCGCCACGCATTTGTATCGCATTATGGTCCAGACATGACTCAACCGCCACCGCTCCAGATGATAGTCTGGATCACAGCTGCAACATCTGGCTGCCGCTGTAACGCTGCTAGCTGCTTCTGGTCGGAATGAAAAGGATGAAAATGATTTAAGGTGTCAGCTCGGTAGATTCTCTTTATTGGTGGAATATAGCAGAAGCTGTGTCCATCACTGTTATTAAATAGTTGTTACATCCAATGTAATGAAATCAAGCGTCTCGTCTGATTAGATGGGAAAATACATCGGTCTGTGTGTTGACATGCATCAGTAGGTTTGAAAGATTAGTTTCAGTTTTGGGCCCACCCTTTTGTTTGTCCGGGGCAGGGTATCCTTCCTCTGAATACTGCCTAAATACAGGGATAGTAAACTAATTGATTTAAATGAGGAACTGGTTTATCAAAATGATAGTTCAGGCCTTCAGCCTTCATCCCTGGATAACTAGTCTTACACAGCTTCTTTTTTTTTTTTTGGTATTGTCTGGCTCTATTATGTCTGGATTGAAGAACCTGGTCTCCTCTGGTTAACAACAGAGAAGTTGAAACTGTCTACCATTTAGATATTGGATTATTGTGGTGTGTTCTGTGAGAGGGCATTCAACAGGAAAGATGTGTGTAACTGAAATCTAAAGAAATGTTACAGTAGTCAAAAAACTGTTGCTTTACTTATTGTTGCAAATTGTTTAGTTCTAATGAGATCGTGTGTTTTTTGTCCAAAACTTGTAGTTGACACTTACATTAATCATGGTGAGGTTTACAAAATGATCATACAGTATAAATTCTTGTATGAATTATTCATAAGAAGATAAACTAAAGAAACACAATCCCATAAGTGAACACAAGAACTTCTGCACCATCTGCCATGGTAAACCTCCTTTCTGAAAAACAGCACAACAACAGCAGTGTTGAGCACAAAGGATGTATAGTGTGGTGTAATGCGGCGACGTGTACAGAGCTACAGTTGGAGTGTCAGGCCTTATATGAACAACAACAACAACCCAGTATTTACCCCTGACCAATGCACTACTATGGGTGGCTCATTAGCTCCATAATAGTGATGTAGAAACGTCAGCATCCAGTGTTTAAAAAACTAAACATGAGTCAGACTGGGTTTGTTTTTTTTGTAGTTTTTGTCATGTAGATTAGATTAGATTAGATTACTTTATTTATCCCTGAGGGGAAATTTAAAATGTCATAGCAGCTGAGACATACATGGCAAAGAGACAGAAAACATGAATCATAAAATACCTAACCCCTCAGTGCTGGTATAAAGACAATAAATATGTAGATAAAAGTGCATGTAACCTACTGTCTCTATTGACTCATCACAAATTTAAACATTACACTAACAAACGTCACATGCATTCACATATAAACTACAGGCTGCAGCAACTCAGCTGTCCCTTTAACTGTCTTATCTTTGGGTGGGGGTTATCTGAGGGGAGACAGCTGTTTATCAGTCTGCTGCACATCACACTTGCTGCCACAGACCATCACACTTGCTTTTACAATGCAGATGCTTTGGGGCGAATTGGCCCACCTCCAAACAGACAGCTTTCTTTTAAATGACAAAGTGTCTGCGTAGATAATCTTAGTTATTCCATGGCAGGAAATCATTGGTCCATGAATTGTGCTTTCAGATGAATTTTGTCCAAGCATAGAGCCAAGTTTTCCTAGAACTGGGCTGTATTGGCGAAATCGTAATTCTACAAAATCATAATATTTTCACAGAGCTGTTGATAATGTAACTGCGGCTGTTGCTTTTGTTACGGTACTCAACTCCACTCACGTTGAAACAGCCGAGCAGAATATTGTTTCACTTAGCTGAGACTGATCATAATATTGTGATGGCCCAAATGACATGCAGTATCTTGTATCATTTTACTACGTATCCCAAACTGCTGTATCTCTTTACTCGTTATGTCAGTACTTTCACTTTATTTCACCTCAATAAAGCTATTAACTTTTAATTATTGATTCAGCAGTGCCTAAGGATCTCTCTAATGCTGTAGGTGGTAAAGGCTAATTCTAAAGTCCTGCGGGATAGTTTGAGCTATAAAAATCTATCATAATATATTTGTTGATTCATAAAATCTGAAGCTACAAACTAGCTAATAAGTTGTAAAATAAGTGTGGTACAACACGCTGTACTGAATGTGGTGAAGCAGAGGCATAAAATAGAAATACCCATGTATATGTTACTTGAAATTCTACTTCAGTACAGTAAAAACACTTTTTTATGCCACTGATGTTTATTATATGAAAAAGCCTTTAACTGTAACAGTGTCTCATTCTCTCTCTCGGTAGAAACTGACCACCCCCAGCCTGTGGAAGGGCAGAGACTGTGCTTCCTGCTCCCTCCTTCATCCCTATAGGCTGACCCTTCACACCCTCGCTGCCATCTCTACACTGTAACCATGACGACAGGCGGGTGTTGCCACCTGCCTGGCTCTCTGTGTGACTGTGCCAGTAGCACGGGTCTATGGAAGAGTGTGGAGGAGGCAAGTGGGGATGGGTGCCAAGCGCTCTATGTCACCCAGGTCACAGCCATAGATGGACGGTTGTTGTCTTCTGTGCTCAAACCCATGGGCGCCCAAAGGTGAGGCTGATCCACTCTTACTCCTCTCACCAAGTCCTATTTCTTCTATTCATGCTTCCTTGTTCTGATTTGTTGTTAATTCTTTGAAACTGAAAATCTGACATCATTGTTAATTTTGATATTCACATGATGTATGTGTCATAACTAACTGTGTTCTGTGTTTGAGGTTCTTCTCATTGGTGTTTGTCTTTATAGTGGTTTAAACTCTATAGGCTTCCTTGTTTTCTCTAAATCTTGTAAGGTTTGTTTCCTCATATTAATATAGTATCTATTGAATGACATTTGGGTGGTTGTTTATTTTTTTCAGATTGTAGCCTCTTTAACTAGATTAACTCATTTTGAGGTTAATCTTGGATTTGTTAAGTTCCAAAAGCCTCTCCTCCAATTCAGATGTTTAACAAATGTTTAATATGTTATTATGTAGTCATAAGCAGTTCTAAGTGTTTATTAATGTATTTCAGTAACTACTGTACCTCATCTTGACAGCACACTAAACAGATAGTGAATGACAATATAGTAAGATACAGATGTCATAAATATTTCATATATGTTAACAAATGGTGACACAGGATTAATAAAATGTTCAATATGCTTGTAACTTAACGTATGTTATAAGTAATTATTTATATACATTAACTCACTTCTTAAAAATGATAAATATGGGGACTTAAACTGTGCCCCGTCATAAAATGTATATATATTTCTCTATATATATATATATATATATATACTTCATGAGAACTTCATGAGTATTTGATTTAGGTTTGTAATCAGTAGGAAATCACAGTTATACATCTGGAGCTTATGATCATATCATTCTAATGAGTGAAATACTGAAGAATCAGGATGTGATGAATCAGACAAAAACTGCAGCGCTAGGTTTTCCTTTTTCAGAAGTTTCACCAGTTCTCATCTATTAACTCTTAAGTTTCTTTGCTGTAACTGATCCCTTCAACGTTTTACAGCTGCAAAAATCCTTGGTTTGAAAATGCAGTTCCAGATTTAGTTGTCTTTACTAAAGAAATCTCATTTTGTCACAGTGATGGTCCTATCTGTCGTATTTGCCATGAAGGAGGCAACAGTGAGAGTCTCCTGTCCCCTTGTGACTGCACAGGCACACTGGGTGCAGTGCACAAGAGCTGCTTGGAGAAGTGGCTGTCGTCTTCCAACACCAGCTACTGTGAGCTCTGCCACACAGAGTTCAGCATCGAGCGCCGACCTAGGCCTCTCACAGAGGTAACAAAGGTCAATGCCCTTTGCCTTGTCTGCATCAATCTTTCTTCCTGTTGCTCTCATTGGCAGAGCTTCTAAATGTGAATGTAGCTTTTTCTTTTTCCTACATCTCATCTCTCTGCTTGCTTGCTGTCTTGTCACTGAATCATTTCTATTCTTGAATGACGTAAGATCTCGTTCTCCCTTTCCTCCAACTCTCTCTGTCTTACCCCTCTGTCACCTCCCACAGTGGCTGCGAGACCCCGGCCCTCGCAATGAGAAGAGGACGCTGTTCTGTGACATGGTGTGCTTCCTCTTCATCACTCCCCTGGCAGCCATCTCAGGCTGGCTGTGCCTGAGAGGCGCTCAGGACCACCTTCAACTGGGTAGCTGGCTGCAGGCCGTGGGCCTCATAGCCCTCACCATCGCCCTCTTCACAATCTATGTTCTCTGGACCCTGGTAAAAATGAATTCATATACATTAGTCTGAAGCATTACTGTAATGCAGCCCCCTTTTAAAGCTCGTGGAAATATTGAATGTCCTAACTTCCTCTTTTCGCACTTGGTCATCTCTCTAGGTTTCTTTCCGCTACCACTGTCAGCTGTACTCGGAGTGGAGAAGAACAAATCAGAAAGTACGTCTGCTCATTCCTGAAGCCAAGGAGTCTAACTCTTCCCAGCATTCTTTGCTCTCTACTAAACTGATGAAGAAGCCTGCCAATGAGAGTATTGTATGAGACCAGCTAACAGTGTCTTTTGAGTATGAGGGCTGACTCTCAGAGCGTCTTGCCAGCCAGCAAGTCTTCAAAGAAGCACTTGTGGGCCTTTTTGCATTGCTTTTTTTTCCCCAAATCTTTCTTTGCCCCATCGATACTTATTCTTTTTACCTTGCATTTAAAAAAAATTGTGTCCTTCAGAACAGAACAGAACACATTTGGACGGCGTCTGTCTGTTGTCAGGCTGGCTGTTGACCAAGCTTATGCAAAGGCACTGAAGAACGGGGCAGCACATGAAAGTGAGCTGTCATTTGCAGAGACCACGGACTCAGTCTCATCATCTACGATGTGACGATAACAGAAAACAGTGAAAAGGAAGTAAGGGATGGACCAAACTATCTTGTTAAGTGGATTGTGAAATGTTCAAATGGTTTTTCTGCTTAGTTTTAACAACCCACAGAAAGTTCACACAAAAAAGCAGGTTATTTTGCCGCAATGATGAACGGGTGTGAACTGCTAGATGCATGTCATATCTGGGCATGCACTTAACCTACTTAGGCCTTGTACGCTCTGCAGAGCATTGCCCATTGAGGAGCTATTTCAAGCACTTATTGAAAATCATAGCTCTTAGATTATTTACATTTATTTTCATTTAACAATCCAGATGCCAGTAGCGCTGTCTGAGATTGATTTTTTATTTTAGCACAAGCCTGCTGGGACATCTTCTGAGTGTTTTTGCTGCATCTGTTTTTACATGTCACCCGAGAACGGATGGCAGCGTAACGTTAGTAAAGCCAGAGATTGTGCAATAAAACACTGTGGACATGGAGGTTGTCAGAAAACATGTAGAGACCTCGAACAGCATGCATCCACTGTCAGTAATCTGGGGATTTTTTTTTTTTTTTTTACTGTTAGTGTATTGTAAAATCATTTTTTAAACCACTAAAGAATGAACAGATTTACTATTCCTACTGAAGTAGGGTTTAACAGCGTCCTCATAGAGGCTCTTGTGTTATCAGCACTTAACAAGTACGTCTTTATATTTATATAGATCGATAGGAAACTCCCATCAGAATGGCTTTTAGAGGAACATTTCCACAAGCGTTGTTCAGTGGCTGATACTGTGCACTTAGACATCCTTTTTAATGGCCTGTTGAAGAACTTAATTAGTAGCCATTTCTTTTGTTTTGTTATTTTAAAGCGATACATATTGCTTGCTTTATGTATGTACTTTCAATGATCGCAACAATCAGGGATATCGAAACTTCTTGCAAGCTTGTGTCATTCAAATCGCAGTTAAACGTAGGAGCCTGTCAGTCTAACATAAAACGTAACCCACCAACAATGACTCTAATGTTGGATACATTATGCAAGCACCACTAAGGCCAAATCTGACTTTAGCTTTGTTTTGTATTTTATTTCAAACAGGCCTCTAGAAGCTCACGCGCTCTTCTAAGTCCATTCGATGAATGTTGTCTTTTTCGCAGGTGCCAACTTTTCTTCGTTATGTTGTGATGTTACTGACCAGAATCAACTGTGTTAGCAGTTTGGGAGAGTAGAGAGAATTCACCTCGCTCCCGTGTATATAGTGATGTGCAGTTTATAATCGAGTCGCTTAGAGTGGCAGAAGAACACAGACGGCAGAGTCTGTCAGGTTTCCAGACCTCCGTGTTATGATGCGGTTCACTTTTGAACATGCTTTATTGCTTCATTCCATTTAATTTGCGTTATGAGGAGACGGTTAATTGCCTCTTGATCACACAGTGAGATATCCACAGGGTTAGAGGCTTGAATATTTAAACCCCAGCAACACTTGTGGTATTGAGAACAATGTTATCGCCAACATAATTCAGTCTGTGGCTCTGATGACGGCCTCAGACACATCGGCTTTAAAAATATCATAAAATATAAAAATCATCAGTACATCGTTGTGGTATTATTGGTGTTGCTATAGGTGTGCAATTAAAAATACCTGAGCTATGCTACACAATAATTTTATCATCATAAACTCAGTTTTCATTTGAAAATAACAATCATTTGTTTTTGAATTTTGTCACTTGTGTTTAAATTGGTTACTTTTTATTTTGTTTATCATACTTTGATCATGGTCCATACTTCCCATTTGCTTTTTATTTATCTTTTATTAGATGGAGAGTCATTTTGTAGAAGCAAAAGCCCAAAAGTCACGATTTTATTCACACTTAATTCACACAGATGGGTGATAAAGGGGAAAAATCATCTTAGTGAGGTATTGTCAGTCCAAAAACTGATATAGGTGTTGGATCTTTGGATTGGGGCCATGCATTTTTCAGGTTCTTCCTTTAATTAGTCACTCATCTATAGTTAATTAATAACGATCCGGCTTGAGCAGTATTTAACTTTAACTGGTGTGTGACAAACAGGCGAAGGATGGACTGCATGTCACAAACAGCTTGTAGAAAGGCTCACACACTGGTTCCTGACTGCCAGTAAGCCTAAATGCAATGTTTCTCTCTTCCTCCACTGGGTTGATTGTCATCGTTGAGAAACCTTGTGATCGGAAATGACATTATAATTTTAGTGGCTGCTTGTGCAACATGAGCCACAGGAACAGAGTGTAACTCAGTACTGGCGTTGGGTGGGAAATTGACACCACATCTGTTTGACAGCTGACAGTGTGGCATTACCAGTGACCGTTTCCAAGCCCCTGGCCTCCCGTCTACACAAACATGACACTGTGGAACATTTAGCTCATGGTGGGTTGCCCCACATACTGCACCAGTTAATTCGTTTGTTTGTTGTTTTTAACTGATCTGAGAACAAAGGATTATATCCTGCAATACCGCCATGCACCCGGGAACTCGTCTGCCTTTACAAGCTTATGAGTCATTTGATCATCCATGTGTTTACTGTTTGTCATGAACAAAGCTTTAATTCCAAGCATTGGGATCTATGGATGCACTGATTTGAAGCTATGTAAACATGCCCATTAATTTCAAAGTAGCTTAAAAAAACAGCTGAATTTCTAAGTTGATGTTTTTGATGGTGTGTATTGTATTGGAACTATATACAACTTCGCTGACAAGTTATGCAACACCGCTCCTTCTCTAGCTACCTGCCTGTCCCTGCCAGTTATCAGAGCTACATGAAACACATCCTGTTTCATCAGACGATGTAGTAATGGCTTTATACAAACCAAGAAAGGGATTATGAATCATTGTTTCCTTTGTTTAATTCACAAATGAACATGTAGATGTTACTTATGTTGTGTTATGTTCAGTAACATGTTTGTAATCTTTCAATTCTACATGTCTTTTTGTTTTTTGGAGGGTGGGAATGTTTGTATGTGTCATTTGTCGTTTCTCCAAGTATTCACATTTTAAATACTATGATGTGTATGGTGTGCTGTGGAAAAAAAAGATGTCTTCAGCAAAATCCTGGTACCCGCAATCAGCCAAGAATTGTTTGCAAAGCAAATAAAAAAATGTTGATAAATTATGATAATTCAGTTGTTTTCTTTTGTCTAGATGGAAGCATTCATGTGGAAACTGCTGTTCCTTGCTCTGTGCTTGTGTGATGAAGACATGTATAGGCCTCACCATTGTAGAAGCTCTGATTTGTACATTATGGCTGTTTACAGATCATCCTCTTAGGCCAGTGAGGATGAGGCATCATTACTGTAAGTCTGTTTTTGACCACAGCTCTATGTAGCTAGTAATCCTGCTGGTGTCAAGTTTTGCTACTGTACTTGTCCTATCCACTGCATTTGGTCAGATGTAAGCAGCTTAGCTAGAAAAACATTATTAACGTCAATCACCGTCTTCCATGAAAGAGGCAGACCCAGCGAAAAAAATACAAAACACAAATATCAAAATAAATGATTTAAAAGACGACAGGTCTGAGCTATTGCGACATTGACGACACGTGTAAATCTTTCACACACTGTGCCATAGACTGGAATTGGTACCACCACGTAGCCACTGGAATTCATGTTTCAGATTTCATGAAATTTGCTATCATTACACTGATGAACACAATTTTTGTTGAGTTAGTCTGACAGCTGTTTTTAACTAATTTTTGGGTGCAGAATCCAAAACTGATCTCAGTTTTTCTCTATCACGTCAAGTTTTTCAACTATAGGATCCCTGTTTTCTTAAAAAATATGAAAAATACTGTACTTAATATTGACATACAATGAAATATGAACGAAACAGGCATGACTGCAATGTTTATTTAACACTATTATGTTTTACAAAGGATATGGCTACTGTAATTAATCAGCTGGCAAGTCTTACTACAGCTAGTCAGTGGACCTTTGCTAATCTGGAGGGTGAGCTGTGGAGAAAAAACTTGATGTGCTAGAAAAAAACTGACTGCAATTTTGGAATCAGCATGCCAACTTCAGTTTTAATCAGCATAAAAATCTAACTCAACTGATTTTTTTTTCAAATTGTTCCCCAGTATTATTATTCCTATATTCCAGTCATTTAGATAATTTGACTCTTCCTTACTAAAATGATTCTCCCAACTGAAACAAGTACTGAGCCTTTTTCATTTTTTACTTTATGTAGCAACATAAAAAATACTCTAACCCCTTCTCTAGGCAATTGAATCAGGTCAACTGGACTTAGTTTTGTCTTTGAAGACACTTTGCCCCTTATCCAACTGGCTTCATCAGTTCGTGCAGACTAGGCTGGCTGGTCTAAAAAATGGTGGATGACTCAGGTATTTAAGCTCTGTGAGGGTGCCACCCAGGTTTGATGTAATCATTGGGCCATTACCCCCGAGACTCATGCTGTTTCATCAGTGATGATGGTCATCATAGGTAATGACTCTCTCTCTAGCCACTTCGATAAGGGGCGAAACATCTTCGAAGACAAAACTAAGTCTAGTTGACCTGATTCAATTGCCGAAAGGTGCCTTTGACCTGGACAAATGAGAATTTACACACTGTAACCCCTTCTTTTAAAACGTAAGTATTACAAGCTTAATGTTAAACAATCACAAGCACCCATTACACTTAATATTCTCATTCAAAATGTTCTAATATAAATTCACTTCTTGGTACTGATGTATTAATGTGTATGCAGGATTTTATTGTTGTCAAGTTAGAGCTGATTTCAATGTGTAAACTTAATGTGTTTGTAACACTGTAGCATTCTCTAAAAACTGATCATGTTTTACAATCTAAAAAGTCTAAAAAGCTAAAGAATTCATAGGTGTTAAATAAATGTTGCACAGGTACAATAATTTACCTTTCACTTGTACTGGAGTTCCACAAAACTGAAGTTGTGTATATCTCAAATTAAGAACAGCCTACATTAATTCAACGAGCGACTTTCATCAAGAATTTTATTGTAAATTTTTACAGTTCTCAAACTGTAAGTAAAACAATGACAACTTAAGCCAAATATTCTTCAATAAATACCTTATGAGGATATTTTTGGCATAACTTAACTGATGTAAGAAGAATGTAAGAACCACACTGTCAGAAGGCATAATACTGCTTCACCGGGTTGGAGTAACTGCCTGTAGTTAATTGATGCAGCACCATCTAGTGGTAACCATTGAAATGTATGTCCCAACCTCCCTGTGCATGACAGCGTTTCAGTAGAGTTCAAACACCTTCACAGGCTTCATTAAGACAGCAACAACTGCCTCGTCCCTGCATTGCAGGAACCTTCACATTGACTCCATGAACAACTCGACTAACCAAGTGACATAAAGGCTTCTTGTTTTGTTTCATGGCAGAAGAGAAGAGCACGAGTGAGTTCAAAAGTAGCATATAAAACAGAATGAAAGGAAGAAAGAAGAATACAGTATAGAGTGAAGGAGAAGCTGGCCGTGCGCAGAGCTACGGGAATAGAAAGTGCACAGGTGATGTGATGTGATGGTGGATGTTGAGGAGAGGATGAGTGCCATGTCATCGAGGGTCACAGGCTCTGGCAGCACTGGAGTTTGTTGCCCTTCTGCCCGTCAGTGGTTGGTGGGACACTTATGTCCACTACATTGTTGCCTGGAGACTCATCGTGTGCAGATCTGTCCGCTATCTGCTTCTGTGACACAATGCGGTAGATTTCTGCAGGAAAAAACCCCAGAAAATATGAACATTACATCACATTTAAAACACATATAAAACGGTGTAGCTGTTCCACTCGTGTACGTCCCCATAGAGATGTGCAGCAAAGCGCGAGATTAATCTAACTGTACAGCAAAAGTACATCATGGTCATACGTATTTTTTTTTCAAATTTTATAAATAACAAATCTCACATGACATCCTGCGCCAGCTCTTGTTTTTCCTACCTGTCAGGATGTTCTTAAAGGCTTCTTCTACATTTGTGGAGTCCAACGCTGATGTCTCAATAAATGAGAGAGTGTTCTTTTCTAATGTGGGAAGAGAAGGAGGGTACAATTTAAAACATGTACAAAGTGGCTCCACTTGTCTGTACGACTGCAGCATTTGGCTTCATCTACCTGCAAAGGCCCGAGCCTCATCAGTGGGCACCGCCCTGAGGTGGCGGAGGTCGCTCTTGTTTCCCACCAGCATGATGACAATGTTGTTGTCAGCGTGGTCCCTCAGCTCCTTCAGCCAGCGTTCAACG
>OMNW01034951.1:14654-30154 GCA_900303245.1 Selene dorsalis | reverse complement strand
TGTGTATAAATTATCTTAATGTATATGAAATTTGTCACATATATTCACACGAGTTAATAAGTGTGAGTTCTGTAATTGATATCTAGAAAGTACACATTCCATATAGCTTTAAACACAGCTCGTTGCAATCATGTAAATGAAAAATAATACTGAAAAACAAGAAGTGCTGTTGACAAGAAAGACATTAATATGTTGAACATGAACTGTACAACTGTAAAAAGAGTTTATATTTGTCCATGAATCTGACCACTTATTCTTTCATTACAGCTCCTTTTCTATTCAGTACTGGAATGTTTGTTGATGGCATCTACAAATCATCACAAATCAATTGCCTTTCCTGCCATTGGACCTAGATTCATGTTAAGCCACAGTGAAGCTGCCAAGATCATGTTGGATGCTGTGGCCGACTTTGCCTCAAAGATCCAGACTAAGATGGAAGCTCATTTTGTCATATTTCCCAATGACAACTATATATTTAAGGTTGTATTGCAAAAATGCTGTCATGAAATTAGAACATTTGCATACAGGCCGAGGGCATCTATCTAAAACCTAAATGCTAAGCAACAAAAAGAGTGACAGGAATAATGATGACACTCAGTTAAAAGATGGTAGAACATTTAGAACTCTTAAATGAAGCTTATATGATCTCAATCAGGTTGGTCATTAAATCTGAAGGCAGTAAAGTTTTAGCGTCAGTTGGAAAATGGTTGCGTGTTTACTGTGGTTGTAGATCGTCCCTAACCCCGCTGAGGAAAGTTCAGTTGCTCTCTAACTTCATAGCTCAATAAAAAGCCATTTATACTGTGTGAATTGTCTCAGAAAAACAAATATATTAATGAGCTTCTTTTTTCAGGACTTTGAACAACAAATTAAATCTCTCCAGCAAACAGGATCTCATCCCAGCTTCAGAGAGGGTAATACCACAAAACATCTACTAATTTTAAATGTGCACATCAAATGTTTATATTAAAGGTCTGATGCAAGTATTTTGAGGGAGAGTTGATGGTGGTGAAACTCTTAGTATTGGCAGTGCTGGAGGGCCTATAGCTAATGGCAGTGATTAATGTTTTTGGGGGTTCATTATTCTCCATTAGATTCATTATATAAGAACTTAATGTTGCCACTTTGCTGACTTTGAGACAGAAAATTAATTTGTCGTCTTTTTATCACCACTAACATTTGTAAAGATGACAATCCGATCTGATCCGATTATAATCTGACTTTGAAATCTCAGATCTGAGAATGTTCTGTAGTGCACCAACAATGAACAATGTGTCCGAATCTTCTAGCGATTAATTGCATGACTTAGATCAATGAAAAAAAGAGTAATATTGATCAAGAGGCAGACAAACCTTCTTTGAATTGGTAGTGATTGTTGTTAATATGTCTTCTCCATCAGCACATGAGCGCAGGAATGAGCTCCAAGGACCAAAAGGTCCCACTCCACAGATCAGCCTGAGTGGTTGCTCTGATGAAACAACCAGAGAGGCTGAGCGGTGGCTCAGTGGCCTTTTCAATCCCTCTGGCCCGGTCACTATCCGTAACAACTTCATCTTGCACTTCAGCAAGGAAGATTACATCCAGCTGTCTCGTCTAGCCAAAAAAAATGGTTTTTCCATTGAGGAGTCGTTCAAGAATGGTCATGCAGAAATAACTATATCAGGGAAATACAATGATGCTGTGGTAGCTGGGTTGCAGGTGGAGGCCATGCTCTGCAACATACAGAAGGAATTTGTCAAAGAGGAGGAGAGCGACCTGTTTCTTATGCAGTCTAAGAACGTGTCCTCTGAAAGGAAGAGAGCTGATGACGGTACATTCTCAAAGAGAGTTCCTGAATTCAAAAAAGAAGGGCTGTTCATAGTAAAGGTACAGTATATATAACAGTGAAGGTGTGTAATATTCACTTCCTCTTGACTAATGTTTTATGTCTTCTGTGTAGATGGAGAGAGTTGAGAACGATGCACTGGAGACACTGTTTAACCTCAAGAAAAAACAGCTACAATGCCACACTGCTCGGAAGATGTTTCAGCGTATCCCTGCTCAGTTCTGTGGTATGGTTAGCCATATTGGATTCCATACGGAGTGTGCTCCACCTGCAGGTATGATCTACTTGATGTCACCATATTCTTTATGAATGTCAGGTTAAGTGCTTGATCATTTTCGATCACGTGATTGTTAGTATGGAAGATTGCAGAAGAAGGGATAGTTAAAAAAAGACTGACGCACAACTCAGCTCCTGGTCTTCTGTGTGTTCCCCTCTGTACAGACCCAGCGTTTGGAGAGGGCATCTACTTCTGTGCCACAGTGAACAAGGCCATGAAAGTGTGGGAGGATCACAAAGAGGAGTATCTGTATTTTGTGGAGGCCGAGGTGCTGAGAGGAAAATCCGCCTCTGGCAAACCAGGTCTCATCCTGCCCCCCCCAATGGGAACAGATCCCCAGGTAACATATGACAGTGTGAGCGGAGGACCTGATATCGCTGTCATATTTAGTGGTTATCAAGCTCTGCCCAAGTACATTATCACCTGCAAGAAGAAGTATTGACTAATAACTTCTTGACTCTTTTCTCCTCTGTGTTTATTGTGGCCTGCAGTTCTGTTGTTGAAAAAAAAAAAACCTGGACAATTACAGTTTAGATTATTGAAGAAGCTGAAGTAAATTCCCAATGAATGCACTCAGTATTATGAAGAAATGGCTGTCAGGCAATACACCTCTAAAATACACAAACGACCAGCAGTGCCATAATATTACAGAGGAATCGCAGTGATAGGTGTGTTTTTCTTGATGCTGAACACTGAATAACTGAATTTTGAAAAGGTTTTTGAATGTTTTGTTGAAATTGTTTTGGGTGTTCTCTATTCAGCAGCAGTAGTATTAGTACATGTAGGAGTAACACGATCATTTGTATATAGTTCCAGATTAAAAATGTACTGTCTTACAGTCTTGCGTATTTGTTGAATGACATTACACTATGTATGCAAGCATAGCAAAAGCAACATATGCCACGAATTATTATATGCTGACAAAAAACTGATTGTAATGTAATCCTTCGTATAACAAGTACAGACTTGTAACCAGATTGTAAAATATCCATATAACAGTGACACAGATTGCCGTGTACATGATGAAGGGTGATATTGATATGGGGCAAGAGGGCAGATACGGTGTGCTAATGTTGATTAAACTAAATAAAAAAAGAGTTTGATGCATTGTCTTATTATTGTAATTGTTGTTATAATCATTATGGTCATTCTTCGAGGAATCTAGATGGCTTTCTGCGAAATCTTACAGTCTATTTACTAATAACTCACATTCAAGGATCCTTGACAGCCAACCATAAAAGCTGAAACAAAGTTTTAATGAAATTAAATACAAATTCCATTGTGAGAACATTTACCACAACAGGAAAACAAAATGGAATATGTGTAGAAATATAATATTTTCATACAGGACATATAAAAGACAAAATGAACTCTCATATTCTCACAATTCTGTAGCACAACTGTTCTAAATCACTCTGTAGAGCTACAGGTGAATCAGCAGATGAATCTGCTCCACTGTCATGGACAACTTTGACAAGTGAGAGAAGCTTGATTCAAGTTTTGTTTTTGTCATTATCATTATTAGTCAAAACAAGAAAAAAACTATGGAAAGTGTTTTCACTGTTATTCTCAATAAATAGCAAATGCCCCTCTTTGCAAAATGTAAACACTTAAGATACACAGCAGAAATGTTCAAACCTTAAATTGTAACCACGACTCTAACCATGGTGAGTTTAAATTCTGTCTCACTACAATATCACATAAAAAGAGATTATGATTTGACAGCACAACAGAATTCCACAAGGACAACAGGGAGTCTCCCAAGTATCAGCGAGTGCTGTCTTACAGCTGTGGCTGACTCCTTATTGGCAATAACATGGCATCTGAATGATTGTCTGTGAAGTTCTTCCAGCCATTAAACTACAGACAGTGAACCCCAGGGTTATTTGACACATCTACAGCAGTCTGCTAAAAGTTAATTACATGTCACTGTTAAATCACCTGGCTGCACCAAGGAAACAATTTAGGACAATCTAACACATCGTAGTTGGACGAGACAAAAGTCACTCCAGAGCAGCGTGCACCGAAATGATGCTACACTCCAGGAATAAGCTTGTACCCTGGTATTTAAATCTCCTACTGCACGATATTGAAAAGTAAATGAAAGCGAGCATGAAGTGCAAAGAGAGCAAGATGAGTCTGGGGTTTAGTGGGTCAGGTTATCTGTCAAGTATGTCTAACAGGACCTGCTCCTCATGTTATCAACTGGAGGACAAACTAGGCTAGGCTGAATGGGATAAATATGGCACATCTGGCCTCCTTGATAATCTTGCAGGAATTTGTCGAAAAGCGTGAGGTTTCTCAGTGCGAGGTCACATTTTCAGACAGTAAATCCCTTTTTGTGATGAAAATATGGCTCAAACTTCTCTTCTAAAATTGCTCAGACAGTAAACCCTGTATAGAACTATCACAGTATTAATTTCAGCATTCAGCCTTTACCAGTATGGCTCATACACCCTCCGAAGAATGGCCTTCAAAACATAGGAGCAAGTATTTATGTTAGTTGGACCCTGACTCCGACGGCTTTTAATGACATCCCTCAACTCCACATTCTCCCTCAGTTTTACAGACACTAAGAGTCATACATACGCACCAAACCTACTGCTTCCATACGAATGGAAACTCACAGATACACAGTCATTCAGTGCACTCAGCTATCTCTGTGCCGTCCACCAGCAGCGTGTGAATGATCCCATCTCGTCTCTTCCCGCTGCTCACAGCTTTCACGCAGCAGTTGTGGTCTCCCAGTGTGAAATGTGTCTCTGTGCCATCATCCACAAACTCTCCCTGCAGATGCATGACAGACAATGGTTCAGTCCCTTGCTGCAGAACTACAAGGTGTTTAAGTCTGCCTACCCCATAAATGATTTAGTGTTTGGTAGAATCAGCAGGCGTGAGACAGTTGTTGATTTAATTTACAAAGTAACTTCTATATATAGACATGTAAAGGTATCTGGTATCTTACCGCAGTTTCAATCTTTTGTCCATTACACCAAACATCCATAGTGTCTTTCTCTAAAAGAAAAGAAACACAACCAATCAGTGAAACATCCAACAGTAGGGTGATCTGAAGAGTATCTGATGTGCCAGTTATCATGTTCTGGTATCTGTGCAGTTAGCTTTGATTTGTTTATGTTTCTGTTAGGTCCTGGTCTGAGAATGTCTGATAATGTTTTAAATCCTAGAGCAACAAGCATGAGAAAAATAATTGAAGTGGTTTCTGTTTTGTTTCACAACTACCAGTACATACACAATTGTAACATCAATATCATTTGACCCCACTTTGAGCCCATACTAAAGAAGACAATTGATGACAATGATGACACAGCAACGAAGTCTACTCTATACATTTACCTGGGAAGTTATTATTGAATTATTAACACATTCTTATTGAGACCACTGCAGCCCTCGTGTTATTGAAGGTGTTTTAAAATACATTAATTTAAAGGAAGACCATAGTCCACCCATTATTATTCATCATATTTTCTTGATTTTCTATGTAAAACCACAATGCTTGTAACCATAATTTATGGAGCAAAAACCTTTACACATGCATTAAAAAAAAAGAAAAAAAAAGTTGTAGATGTTTATTTTGGTTTTTGTGTTTGGTCTTTAAATTGTAGTAGTAATGACTATAGCTGTGTAAAATCTCCTATCATTTATTAATTTATATGACTTTTGTTTGAGTATGATCCTTTGATGGGAAAATGACCAGGCTCTGTGTAATTGATCAAATTATCTTTACATGAGAAAACTATATTCTGCGTCTATGTCAGCACAAGCATTTGTAAATGGCTGTGAATGTTGAAACTTTAATCTTGGGGAGTAACTGCTCAGATTTATAGACTGTATTACTGTAGACTAATGTACAGTATGTGCTCTGCATGCTTCAGGTGGTTTGCCACCTGATCGGCTATAAGCAGTGCAAGTATAAGAAGGATTAACTTTCCCAGATGACAGAGGTGGCTGAAGATGGCGTGGGGATTAAAGCAGTTAAAGAGCTTAGTATCAGCTCTGACATAATAATAGTGGGTTGCTCTGAAGGGGCAAAAATCATACAATGCTTATTCAAGATCTAACCTGATTGATCGATTGATTGATTGATTGAATGACACTAAGACACATTTTAAAGTAACTTAATTTCACAGTGCTCTTGTACATTAGTACATTAGTACTGCACATATGGCCAGGGTATATGGAATAAATCAAGTGTCGTAATAACAGATAAGATGATCAGGGCTGTAGGACTCACCCAGGACCACCCTGCAGTCAGTACCGTCCAAGTTGAGTACCCAGGTGCTGGTGACCTTTGATCTGTTCTCCATGTACTTCTTCAAGCTTTTCCCGTTGATTTCCAGGGTGTACTCATAGGCAAAACCACTGACTGCATCAATATTGATGGTGGCCTTGGTGTCTGACTTGCCAACATTGAATGTCTCCTTCCCCACTAGTTTGAACATCCAGTCCCGTCTCAGTATCTCCTGTGGTAGAAATCAAAAATCGCAGTGAACGCAGACATCAAGAATCGCTGATAACACTGACTTTGTTATGATAAAGAGTTATTCGTATAGGGGATCGGGTTACATCAAGCGTCTCTTTCCTTGCTTTACCACTATCTACTTAAGATCATGACCCGTACCTTTCCATCAACGTAGATGACCCTCTTTCCAGTGGTCGTGCCATGTTCAAACTCTATCCTGTGGACCCCATCACTCAGTGCCACCTCCCACACGCCCGCAAGATCACTGGACATCCTGATTTCCAAACACTCTGCTGGACACGAACAACAGACTAAACCACCAAATGTCGAGGCAAAAGCATGGCTAAAGGCTATTGTTAGCTAACGGACTGGGATAACGCTAGTTAGCCCAGAGGGAAAACTACTACATGTATTTGTGGGTTGAAGCTCACCTCCACCTGTGTGCACTGATGCAAGACAACAGTAACTGACGCATCGTATGCAAACATTAACAACTAGTTAACTCATGATATAAACATGGCTAAATTACACGGTAAGTTATCGCCGTTTACTGCATTATCACTTCCGGTCTCAGGGATCTCCTTTCATAAATAACAGCAGGGAATGTTTGAACTGCAGTTTCTGTGTTTAAGAATATATACATATATACACATAGGTATATAGTATACATGTATAATTAAGTAAAACAATATTTTACGTATAACTTAGTGACAAATGTAATTCAATTTATCTAAGCGACATTTGTAAGTGTACATTTTAATAGAGTATCAGTGCCTGATATCTTCTGTTATATATCTCGGGTGATGTGGTAGATAGATAGAATACTAGACTGCAGGTCTCGTGGATGTATAATTTTCACCAGTAGTTTCAAATTTGAATTGTTTCACTACGGAGTAACAAAATTGGGATTTTATTTTGAAAAGGACGCGGAAGCATAATCACACCAGTCGAGCAGCAGGCTGTTTACCTTTTGTGGACGCTCTTACCGCTAACGTTACCTCCTTTGCTAACCGGATAATGTTAAACGTTGGCACAAGAATATCACCCATCGTTATCCGTCACATTACCTTAACGGTCCTGAAGTAAGCGCTCCAGCTCCGTGCTTAATTCATGAACAGCAGGTGACTTTAGCGCAGTTTATACACAGGCAGTTAGCTTCTGCACAGAGGCAACAGACGAGCTGTGACTATGTTGTTACCATGGTAACATGATATCCACCTACGTAGAGGCTGGGACACGCCCACCGGGATAAGGCCTGTGAACCCGAGGAACTGACTTCAAAAGTCGAGATCCCTCCACCTGAGGTAGGGCAAAGGACAATATTTTTGTTCCTTTGATGTGTATATTGTAAATGGATGGATGGTTGTTCAAAAAAGTAGTTCATCCAAACTCACCAGATTTGTGGCATATCAGAAATAATTTGTCAGTAACTCACCAAATGTCCCCTGGTAGAGCAAGTATAGGTATTTATTATTTGTAGTTGTAGCTTCTATTTTCAGGTGTTTCTGTATTTGATGGGGCAACATACTGTATATTAACCAATATGAGTATAACATTCAAGAATATGCACTTCAACTGGTAGCAGCAAAGTCTGGTCACTCTGAGTTTGTACTCAATGGCTACATAGTGTTCGGCATCACTGTGTCCACTCCTCATATGTGTCCACCCTCATGTCTTTGAAGCTATTCCGGCAAAAGTTTGTGGTGTTATGTAGCTTGTTGTTAGTTCCACAGTTTGTTCATTTAATGGACTGAATGATTTGGTGGAAAATGTCTCCATCTTCTGGTGAAACTAGTTTTTTTTGTATGAAATACAGTGATGTTCTTTAGGGTTTTTTAGGGTTAGACTGTTATGTCATATAATATGATCAGCGGGATCATATTCACATGTAGATAAGTGGCAATGCAAGTCTATGATAACAAGAATCACACATTTTGAAAAGATAAGCAAATTAATGGGTAAGAAGAACACATATATTCTCTAAATATTGTACTTCCTCTATTTATTTTTCCCTTCACACCTCCAGGACACTTTTTGTGAAGAGCAAAAAACAGAACGCACTACGAGACAATATTTATCATTTAGAAGCAAGTTTCTGTTTTGTCTTGACTCATATTAAATGAAAATAAATTAAATGCATCTCTCTCTAACTATTTTAGTGCTTAGCCACTATTTTAGTTTTTACTTGTTGCTTTTTCCTTAGCCTATCCTAACACACAAATAGTGGGATTGGTTTATGACCGAAGAAATGAAGTGCTGTTTAAATTAATTAAAGGACAGAGACCACGCATGGCTGAGGTTTAGAGGTTTATTTTAAGCCAATCACAGGATAAGCTACATCAAACAAAACTAACAGCGCATATATGCCTTACTGTGCAGAAAAATAAAGATGAAAAATAAAAATGTCATTGGGTGGATATTAAAATGGCACATCTGGCTGATACTGAGAAAAAGCTAATTGGAATCAGAGTATGTACAAACCCCTCAATGCTTGCAAGTCATTTTGTTTTGCAACCATTGCTTCTGCAGAATTTATCTTGAAACCACAATTCCCCCTCTTTTCTTTTACTTAGCCACAGAACCACCTACGCAGGTACACACACACACACATCATATCAATCCCACCTACATATGGAGGTGTTCAACATGAACATTCATATAAAAGAAAGTTTCCCTTTAGTTGCTGCATCATGGAAAAAAAACAGGTTTTAGATTTTAACATACATTACAAAGAATACAGTTTTGTTTCCTGCACCAGTAGTTTGAACAAACCCCAGAGATCTGGATAAGTCAGCCCTGCTCATCAAAAATACTGTACATTGTTTTTGAAAAGGGAAAACTTATTTCATCACCTCTTCCTGTTTGAAAGATTAAGATGAACTGATTACAAGAGACATTTTTCTCTCGACTGCCTTGCATAAGAAAAGAAGAAAAAAAAAATTCCGACTGCAAAATAAGAAGACCGCTGTTCAGTCATGCACACATTTTATCACTACAAGAAAATGCAGGGAATTAACACCATGGCAGGGCTTAGAGGGCCTTCTCATGTAAATTGTAATTAAACAACAGTGACATGTCTACATCATGACTTTATCCATTGACAACTTCTTTCTACTTTTGAGGATAAGTACTCAATCTTGCGCAGACTTCCTGAACTAATAATTATTCTAACCGTGATCAAATCAATGTGCACCTCAGGTCACATTTTGAAAAGTCAACCTAAAACCTACACATATTAGTTTCTTGTATGTTCTTATTCTTCATTTACCATCTTTACTGTAAATATCTGATAAAACCCTACTTCACTGGGTCACTATCTATAATGCTGGCCCGCACTGTCCCCATTTGGCCCCTTCAGTCTTTAAATCTGCGGTTATTTACATGGAGATGGAGGTGTTTCTGGATTTGATGCTGCCGACACTGTTGACAGAGTTTTTCCTGTGAGCCATCAGCAGCCTCTTACTGATGAGGCCGTGTTTGTAAAGAGCTAAGAGCAGCTGGTTGCGGAACTTCTCTCCAATGAAGGCGTACAGCACTGGATTCACTGCACAGTGCATGAAGGCCAACACCTGGGTCACATTCAGCATCAACTCCACTGCGTAGCGAGTGTCACACACTTCATTCGATCCTCGTATGAATGTGTCGATCAGCACGGTAATGTTATACGGCAGCCAGCACAGAATAAAAGCTAAGACCACTGCCAGGATGACACGCATGGCCTTGTGCTTTTGTTGATTTCGTGTGTGAAAGAGTGTCACCACAGTCCAGCCGTAGCAGACGCACATCACCAACAGTGGCAGGAAAAAGCCCAAAGTGTGGCGCAGGACACGCATGCTGACACGGAAGTGATCACTGCTCTCTCCAGTTAGGTTTTCATAGCAAATGGTATGACCCAGGTCTTCAGCATCAAAGCTCTCCCTCTGAATGGCCACGGGCAAGGACAGCAGTCCAGCCACCAGCCACACCACCCCACACACCACTTTCACCAACAGGTGGTGGGAGGAGAGGACACGTGTAGCTCTCACAATGGCAAAGTAACGGTCCACGCTGATGCATGCGAGCAGGAAGACACCGCTGTACACCGATGCCTCCTGAAAGCCTGACAGGAGCTTGCACATGAAGTTGCCGAAGATCCAGCCTGAATGAGCATCGACGGCCCAGAATGGGAGCGTGAAACAGAAGAGGAGGTCTGCCATGGCAAGGTGCATCAGGTAAATATCTGTGCTCCCCCTGCCGTGCTTCATACAGGAAACCACATAGACAACCACACTGTTGCCTACCATGCTGAAGACAAACACAATGATGAAGGTGATGGTAAGGCCCAGGCCACTAAATCCAGGCACATTTACTTGGCAAGGGGTAAATTGTCGATCGTCGTATGTAGGAAATGTAGAATAGTTCAGTAATCCGATGAAATCCCCAACATCCATGGTCTGAATTTAAAAAATACAGACACGCATACACACACACACACACACACACACACACACACACACATATATATATGTATATATATATATACTAAAACGTGTGCAAATTGCAGTTGAAATAGCAGAAATACTGTAACAGTTCAATGTTCAAAAGAGAAAAGCTTTGAGTGAAATTAGAAAAATACTAGTGTAAAATATGCCATGTCATTTCATCCCTTAGAGTTTTATTAAAAGGCTGATGCCACTTGTGTCAGTTGATCAAATCCTGAAGCCAGCAGCTTGTTATCCTAATTTAGAATAATGATCAGGCTAATAGCTCGCCTGCCTCTGCCTCTGAAGAACACTCATCACTTGAGGAGGTCATGCCGTGCTGGATCAGCCTCATTGTGCTTTGACTCAGTTGTGTTCATCTATCTTCTTGCTCAACAAAGTGTGTAACCTTGTCACAGGGCTTATCAATATAATCTGCAGTATACTGATATCATGAAACGTGACCTTTAATGGTGAAGTCCCACACCTATTCCACTGCATTGTCTTATACCGGGTAGCATCATGCAGCTTTAAGCATTTGGAATTAATGACAAATAAAAAAAAAACATTTCTTAAAAAATATAATACTATTCAGAGCATCAACCTATACTGTTATTATGAGATTTTAATCAATGTTTGGTTAGTATTCTCTTTTTATATAACCAAATCATCTATCACTTCATCCTAATAGAGTGCATTGACCATCACTGACACTGAGAGACATCAGCATTTAACTGTTTTTTAACCTTACATACCAGGATTCGCAGCTGTTTAACATTTGCTGTCTTTAAAACAAACTTGAATATCAGTTCAATAACTTACCTGAGTGCCCTCTTCATCTTGACTGGTGAGAACCAAATACATCAAAGTACTCAGGATGAAAAGCTGTAGCTTCATCTTCTGTCCTTGATGCACACAGGTCCTTTTTACAAGGAGAGCTAATAATTTGGCAGTGTTGTCTTGAGCTGAGATGTCCTGGAGGTCCTTGTGTAACGTGTGCAGCGTATGCTAGATTAGTAAACAGTACCTCTTACGCAGAAATAGGGAAACCACAATTGTGATACTATCTGTTTCAGTCAGCGACATGAATGAGAAAGTCCTGACTGCAGGTGTCAAAGTTCTAATCAGTTTGATCTCCCAGCAGGATAATGTGAATGTGACAGGATGTTGATCAGTTCAACCTGCAGACTGGTTTTATAAACTGTACATATACTGATTTATAAAGTGATGCTGTTCAAAATAATTCATTTTTCTAATAATCTAACATCCGATGTGAAAAATACAAGCAAGTAATCATTTATACAATATAGTGATGCAACACAGGCTACACTGAGACAAAATCTAAACTTTACAGAAACCAGGTACATGTCCATAGATGATAATTTAGTATGATAACCCTTCCTAGCTTTGTGACAGTTATCATCACATGGTGTTAACCACCCCCTACAATAAATAGGCCTCCGGGCCCTGGTGCATGTACTAATTTGTGCTCATTTTTCAGACCACAACTCATCTTTTATGATGACATGTCCGGGAGCATTTATAGATTTGTGGCTTTTGTTTAAACATAGTTTTGGGCATGTCTAAAAAATATAAAGGTCACATGAGCTCTTCAGACTATAAACAACATATTTTTAGGAACAACACTGACACAAATAACAGAAACTTAAAAAACTCACTGGACTGTAACAGTTCAAAACTATTAAACGTGGCTCCCACTGCCCACACACTCAGCACCAGAGTGTGTGCACAACTGTACACCCTCTACAAGCACAACAGCACATGGTAGCCTTATAGTGAAGGGTCTAATCTTAGAGGGGAGATGAGTCTACCTACCGGGATGAAATCCTGAAACTAACAGCGTGGTGCTCAGTCCACAACCTGGCACTGACCATTGCAAAAACAAAGGAAATCATCCTTGATTTAAGGAAACAGAGGGTAAACCCTGCCCCCTCTGCACCAATGGAGACTGTGAAGACAGGGTCCAGACTTTCAAATTCCTTGGCACCATCATCTCAGCTGATTACACAGATACAGATCATACATTTCCTGAATTGTTACAGTCCTGTGAGTTTTTCAGTTTATGTTATTTGTGTCAGTGCTGTTCCTACTTGTCACAATGCTAAAATTGTTACTAGATCTTGCCACCTTGAGTGGTACCAAAATCTGGTCGGCCCATGGACTAAGTCTGCTGTTTGTTGTTGTTGTTGTTGTTGTTGTTGTTGTTGTTGTGTGTTCTTGTGTGTTTTTTTTTCTTATCTTTTTTACCCTTCTGCAATAAATGTATGTTATTACAAAACCAAAACCATACAAAACATTTGCACACAGGTCTTATCAGTTACACACTGGAGACTTTTCAAAAGCCCTCAAAATGTGACACAATAGCTTCTTAATATGTTTTAATGATTATTGTTTTTCAGGGCAACAAATGAAATTGGTTAAAGAGTGTCGTATTCATCGAAAGTCTGGCTTTGTATTTGTGTTGTACCTCAGTACAGTCTGCCAGGTAAGACTCAGGTAAGTCCCTCGTTTTCATGACACTTAGACATTGATATATATTTTTTGGAATGTTTTGTCCAGTAGGGGACAGCAGCAGCCTTGGTGTCTGTGCTCAATGCAGACCTCTGCTGGGACATCCTGGAGTAAGGATAAGAACAACAGACACAAGAAAATGTTCTGACCATGAAGTGTAAATGACATTTAAAGAGGCCTTCCATCTGTGTATCCTCATAAACTCGGTTTATCTTATCCTGAGGACTACTACTGAGCCAGTGAAAACAGTCACATACTGTGTTTACTGTGGCTTTGGAAAGACCTGTCTAAAATGTGAGACAATAACACCGGTGATCTCATACTGTTATCTTGGTCTGGTTTTCAAACTTAACATGCTTCACTGGAAGCCTACATTTGGGGATTTGACAGGACTAGGCATTTAAGCGGCAGAGGTCTGAATGAAAGAGGCTTTTCAGCTGCACTATGGAACAGTTAGCGTTCAGCATTCTCAGAGTTTGACTCACCCTATAGAGTTTAAAAGTCAGGACATCTCCTCTCCGAAGTCTGTCTTTGCTGCTCTTTTTTGATGTCTGTCTTGTGTGAGTCTCCAAACTGTATGATAGCACAGCACTAGTCATCTTAACATGAAAATGTAAGAAGAAAACCTAGTATTTAAAACAATAAGTAACATGTATAAATGGGGTGATTCTGGAATTAATGAATGTATATTTATAATGACATTCTTGTAATCCTTTATAATTTGCAGGAGCTGACCATCACTGATCATCAGTATCTTTATGATCAGACTTTCCACTGTGTGCAGTTACTGTATTGAGTCTTAGATAAGACTGTTTCCTTGAGTCTGTGGGACCGACACAAACAAGAGAGCAGGAATGCAGGCTCCTCCCACCACAGATGTTCAACTGCTTGGCTGACATCCAACCACGAGGCTCGTTCACTGGTGGATCCTGGTGACCCCGCAGCACCCCTCTACCTGCTCACAGAACCTGCTAAAGGCAAACGTTTCCCAATTTAACTCTGACACGTCCATTTAAAGACTATGGTCTTTTTCCATCTGTCAGACCACAGGCTGATCTAATCAGCGCATTTTAGCCTGAAACAGAAGGCGAACGTCATTCCCTGTTCCTGTCTTGTAAGCAAGGCTGATGAAGTTAAACCTATATAAATTTACAACAGATTGTCCAACTAATGAATTCTTCGTTGTTTGTTGAGGAAAAGAAATCTCATAATCTACGTCCTGAAGTCCTGATGAAATAGTTTAGGTTGTGAAACTCTTTGTTAAGTAATAAACGTCAGGATCTGAGGAGTATTTTTCCCCTCTGTGGACACATGGTGTGGCTCTATAGAAATGAATTCTTTCTGCTGGACTAGGCCGAGTAGAGGAGGAAACAAGTCCTCTCTTAGTTCCATCTAACACTCAGTTAAAGTTTTCAGGCATTCCCTCACAAAGAATGTATTTATATACACACACACACAAACAGTTCAGAGGAAAAAGGCCACATACTATATTGATTACCAATATAATATCATATTATATCATTGAGTGTCTAGTCACTGAGGCACATCACCAGATGATGAGTGAAACCCAGAAAGTGATGCAGCAGAGAGAGACAGGGAAAACCTTGTGGTTGTTTTTGAGACAATGGTTAGGTGTAACTGACAACAACAAAAAAAAGTTGTTTCAAACATTTCCTGTCCCTGTTCAGGCAAATTCAGTGAATTGCTGAAGCAATTATTAAATTGATTCTTAGTGATAAGCATATTATGAAAGGGGCTATTTTACGTTCTCTCTGCCAATGAAGGTGTGTGTTGTGTGTGTTTACAAGACAACAGGTTATAGTTCTCCCTTTATGGGCAGATTGGATTTGAGTTACTGTCAGTAATGAGATGGCCCAGGACTACCCGGCTAACCTCAGTAAATTAAAAGTGATAGATGAAAAGTTG
>OMNW01034951.1:0-14634 GCA_900303245.1 Selene dorsalis | reverse complement strand
GGCCACATACTATATTGATTACCAATATAATATCATATTATATCATTGAGTGTCTAGTCACTGAGGCACATCACCAGATGATGAGTGAAACCCAGAAAGTGATGCAGCAGAGAGAGACAGGGAAAACAATGGTTTAGACAATGGTTAGGTGCAACTGACAACAACAAAAAAAGTAGTTTCAAACATTTCCTGTCCCTGCTCAGGTAAATTCAGTGAATTGCTGAAGCAATTATTAAATTGATTCTTCGTGATAAGCATATTATGAAAGGGGCTATTTTACGTTCTCTGAAGGTGTCTTATGAAGAGGGGATGATGGAGGTTGTTGCTTGGCAAGAACTTTGTCCATTATTGTGTTTACAAGACAACAGGTTATAGTTCTCCCTTTATGGGCAGATTGGATTTGAGTTACTGTCAGTAATGAGATGGCCCAGGACTACCCGGCTAACCTCAGTAAATTAAAAGTGATAGATGAAAAGTTGGCATCGGACTAACTTGTAATGAGCCGAGATTGGAGACTAATATGAAGCATCGCAGTTGCTGCTAAGTGGAAAACCAAAATATATGAGAGAACCTGGTTCTGTTTAAACATCTGTCACAGGTCGTGCTTACCTGATACCAACACACTACCATTTCCTCAAGCATCAGTAAAGGGCCGTCCTTCAAATTTCTTCCTATTTTAATACCAGTAAATTGCAATAACTAAAGTTATAGTGCACTTAGGAACTCAACATACAGGCCAGTCTGTCTGCTGCCATCGATGTCCCTTTGAAACGGGACCACCCAGACAATCCTCCACTCTACCCAGCCCTCACTGTTTGCTTTAGGTTTTGTGTGTTTGATGGCTGGAGATTAGGTCGTGGACACTCCGCTGGTAGGTCCTATCTATTTCACTGGGGGGTTAGGTTGGATGAGAAACAGTAGCCAGTATACACTCCACCTTGTCAGTAACAATCTTTATTGTTGTGACAGAGACTACTCCCTTTGGCCTGAGCTGCCTGACGTTTGAGCTGCAGGTCTTCAGCTGGATTTAAGTCTCTTCAGAACCGAAGGAGTGACAAACTTCCTTAAAGAGTGATCGTCTGTCACTTTTAGTTCCTTTATGTATTTTTATTTGACGCTGAAGTACTGTGAAATAATAGCCTTTCAAGTGCTTTTTTTTATAGCCATAAACCATTCTCCTCAGTGCAGTTTGAGGACATTTACAAGGACGTGTTCTTTTTTTGAAAATTGTAGCTGAATCCTTGAAAGACTGAAAACTCTGCCTCGACACTTTAGTTAATGTCCCGTCTGTGCAGAAACCGCACAACTCTCTCTTTTTTTCCCCCTTTTTTTTTAAACAGGAACCAGAGTGCAGACTTTCTTAACCAGATATCCTGCCTGCCTCTAGCATGAAGAACAAATTTAGTTTTTCTCTGTGACAACCCTAACAGTCTGTCCTCTTACCAGCTTATGCCATTTGCAAAGCAGGTTTCATGAGACTATTTGGCAACTGTGCATTCTTTGAAATACAGTAGACATTTCTCATTTAAAATTAAAAAAAGGAATGAAGTTATTTCTACTAGTTTCAAAAGTTTGTATTACAACCACGTTGCAAATTTCCTGTGAGTGGACAGTCAAACACTCGAAAAGGTCCTTCCTCCTCTGTGGGACAGTCTTGCCAACACTTATACCTAAGAATCTGAATCATCTTGAATGACCACATACAAGAGATCTGACTCACTGTAGACACATTTACAGTGAGATAGCATGTGGCTTTTCATCTGAGTCATTCTCATCATTCTCTAATCACCTCTTTTTTCTGTTAGATAGATGAATGCATATAACAATGTTTTCATTTGAACTGATAGATGTGTAAGGCTGGGTGTTTTTCTTTGTGTGAGTGTTTTAAGACCCTTTTTTTGTCTGTGGTGAGACAGAAGTATAGTCCACGTTACTTCTGGCTCTGTGGCCTCATAGTCATACTATACTAATTTGGACAAGGGCGAGCTGTCTGGACCAAGAAGCTGTTTTTATGTGTATGACGTCATAAGACAGTTTCATTTTAAAATTCAAACTCTTTTCCACTGAGTGGAAGGCGTGCCTACTGGTCTTCACACAAGGACCCAGAGGCTTTGGGTTGTGTTTCCAGGTTTATATTACACACTGCATGAGTCACAAAGAACCCAAACCACAGCAGATACAATCCAAAACCAAGTCCTAATCAAAGTCGACCACTGCGCCATTTAGGATATTTTAAAGCATCCAAGTCAAGTTTAAAATAGCATGTCTGTTCTCTCACAGAGCAGGAAAGCGCCAACCCACACACTGGTGGGTGTTTCTTGCCTCACACAGAAGAAGTCTGTATGTTTAAGTCGTTGAGACAGGCTCAAGGTATTTGAGTTTCTCTAACACAGCTACCCTTTAGCCTCTTAAGTTTTGACTCTGTTGGCTCACTAGAAGAGCTGACAGAGCACAGGCTGAGGGATTACATATATTATTATCTAAATAACTCCAAATTAAAGTTCATTTAATTATGAAGTCATGTCTGTACAATGTATTTAGTAACCCATAAAGTTGCATATATTGATTTTTGACAATACTGATACATTATCCTGTGAAGTTGACTGTCCCTGTGTAAGGCCATATGTTGTTTATGCAGCAAGTTATCATAGCTATATTTTGTTGTTAGATGCTGGATGTTGTGACATCTAGTGGCCTTTGGAATCATGACAGGAACAGTGTGACAGTAAAGAGTCTCTGTCAGGATGAGGTCAAGGTGGATAGATGGGTAAATAAAACGCTGGATGCTGACACAGGAGAACAGTGTTTAACACCTATATGGAACCAGCCGTTAAGTAGTTTCTTTTATCACAGTGTTAACCACAAATAGCGTCCATGAAACAAAGATTGTTGAGCAAGTTCTAATTTTAACCAAAATTGAGGCGTACTGTGAACCATATGTGCCAGTCACCAAGGCAACAATCAGTATGCTGCTCTTTGTACAGTAGCGCTTTTATTGTGGTAACCTTGACAACGCTGACGGTGCACTATTTCATGAGACACTCCTATTGTAGCGCATCATGAGGGTGGAAGGTTTCAGAAACACCCTCTTTGACTGTTCGGGTTGGAGAACTGATAGAAACACAGATGTGTTGAAAATGTTCATTCACAGCTTACAGTCACGGCTTCTTTTGTTGTGGACTGTGGTGTGAGCAATGGTGAAATGAGTTTTGTTCTTACTCCAGAAGTTATCTAAGAGGTTCACCTGAGGTGTCAAATGTCAGAGAAACAATCATACTCCACACTAGCCTCTGGCCAAAGTCAGAAATCAAAACTACTCAGTGTTATTATATGTGAAGGCAGGAGTGGCAGTGTTTGAAAACTGTTTGGCCTGTTAGCTCCTTTAGGATGAAAAGGCTGGGTTAGAGAATGTGTAATTCACCCTAAGGACCATAATCAAGACACTGCACAGCCCAAGATGATCATGCTGTTAGGTGGGGCTCTCTGTAGAGTCCAATGAACTGAGTGCACAAGCCACATCAATCAGACAAGTCACAAGAAATGCTTGTATGCTCAATGGGCCAAAAATATTTTGTATGCCTATAGTCAAGTACATTATGTCCAACAATGCTTATGATATTGACAGAGCACTGGAGTGGTTGGCTTTTTTTGTCCCCAGAGAATAAATCAAGGACACAATAGGTTTAATTAAATCCCATAAGGCAAGAATTCCATGTGCCAGAGGACACGGACAAAGAAAAAGTCCATCTGACAAAGACAAAGACTCAGTCACTGACCTGGAAACTTTATTTTTCTATATCCAGTTGGACCAGTTCAGTCCCACTTCTTTTCAGTACTTCTTCATGAAACCAAATATTAACCTTGCAACACAAGAATTTGCATGACATTTTACAGCAGGCATGATTAATGTACTGTACCTAGAGTGACATGATGACTATTTACACAAAATAGAATAGACTATACAGTGAAAACAGCATTGAATAATGATAGACAGGAGAATCAACACTCAGTTAACGTTTAGTTATTGGGTGTGCATGCTGTGAATAAAGGTCCTCCCTCCATGCTCTGTGTCAGACACTGGTGACTAAACAACAGTATTAGTTCACAATGCGCACGTGGCTGGTGACTTTGCATAGAATACCTGTTCAGCAGAAGGTTGTTGATTGGACATGTACCTTAGGTTGATTGTCACATCTTCATTGTTTGGATCATGCAGGAGAAAACACAAAGACCTTTGTCTCTCTATATTAGTTTTACTAAACAGGCTCATGAGTGTTCACATACAAGTCTCTCACCCTTGAAAAAACAACTGTCTTTGAAACACCCTCAGGCTTTTCTTATGTAACTGAAAAACATCTCCGCACCAAAACATAGGCTGCGAACATCATGCTCGATCACCTGACCAAGTATTTTGGGATGACATCATTACATCACACTGTTGTAAAACATTTTTAATGTACAGTGTGTTTCATCATTCAGGTCAGTAATCTGATTCTATTACGCACAGTTTATCATTATTATTACAACACTGCCATAAGCATAAAGAAAATATTAATGAGTTCTGCTGTACAAAGTTAGCATTAACAGCTGTTTACTCATCAGTCAAGAGGAAATTCAAAGTTCAACGTCAAAACTCATTCCTTTCCTTACCCATGGCAACGCCAATGTTGTCTCTTGGCCCAGGCGTGTCTCCTCACTTTCCCACAGTGACTCACTGTCACCTCCAATCTTCCCGAAAGAAGTACTGTCATACTATGAACGATCCCTTTTCCACTGTTATTTCATACTTCATCAGTACTCAAATTTTTTAAATGCTGAATGGATATCAAAGGATATTAAGTAGCTACTGTCCATATGGTCTGTTAGGTTTAATGTTACTGTATCCACATATATTCAGCTAAGTGGAGTTTGCAAGGAGATCAACACTTTTTCCTTTTTGGCTGTGCATACTAATCCAAAGCTGAAGTGATCTGTCTCAGTCCAATGTAAATTCTCATACACCCACATGAACATTATGATAAAGAGGGGGCTTTTGTGTTGTTTAAGCCATGGTGAAGAACAGAAAAGCCAGAGAGGAATGAAGAGCTTGGTGTATGGAGAACACCAAAAGTGCGTAGTCACTGTGGATTCTTTCGCGGCTCACTGGACAAAGAGGCATGGTTCCTGCCCCTAAAACCCTACAGCTGTTATTGCTTCACCAGAAAAAGGGGAAAATTTATTTCCTACAGATGAGACACAGCTGTCACTGTAAATCAAGCATTGTATTTATATGAAAAAAAAACATCCCCCCTTATTTTGTCATACACCAGGGAGGATTCAGCCCACAGAGAGATAAAATACTGACTTTTTTTAAACAGCTTGGAGCCACTCTGTTAGTCAGCTGGTGAGACAAGGTTTGCTCACGGTGTTCAGACAGTCTGAACCCTTATGGAAGTGGCTTATATTTCAAGCTGCAGACCTTGTGCCAAACCACCAGATCTGTCCTTTGCTTTGTGAAGGGGAAGTGACGCAAGAAGCTCCTCAGCAGATTCAGAGATTCCTGACATTCATCAACACCACACAACAGGTCTGAACACTCCTCTCAGTCCTCTCTGCTGAATTAATTACATCACCAATGTCAATGAAGAGCATTTATTCTGTCATTATGTCAGCAAGACAGATTAGACGGACTTTGTGAATGACACATACAAATTTGTCACAGGTTTGGATGCAGCCTCTGGCCCTTTGCTGCATATCATCCTTTCTTTCTCTTCGTGCCCACATACAGTAGCGTTTCGTAATATGGTGGTCACGGAACTCATAAGGGTTCACAGGATAAATCTAAGGATCATAAGATGATTATGAAATTTAATTTAATAAGCAGTGTGCACGTGGGAAGCCACTTGCTCTGTATTATGCCTACACTGGATAACCTAATCAAATTATACCCAGAATCACTGTTATCACAAGTGTTTGGACTTTGAAGAGACATTCCAATGAATTCAGCCAATTTAGATGAAAACAGCAAATTACTTAATTGTGTTTATGTGTGTGCAAATGTATGAGAGTAAGAAAGAAATAGGATGCAAATACATTTTCTTTCTCAGATTATGGCAATTATCCCATTATCTACTGAAATAAGCCTAGTTATGTTTTATCACCCTGGTATTTCACAAACAACATGAAGCTGTATACAGATAGTCTGCTCTTGGCCTCTGGAGTGCTATTCATCATGTCACTGAATGACCGTGTCCACATATTTCCATGCTCTCTTCACACTGTAACCTCTGGTTGGTGGTGCGAATAAACTGCCTAAACAGTGGACTGCTAATAAACATATATGTGATAACACACTGTGTGCAATTATTTCTCTGATAATGTGAAGATTAAGTAGATACTAAGAAAGAAAGAAACTGAACGAATTAAGTGTTAGCACCTGTCTGAGCTTTACTGTGAAGGCTGCACCAGCAGCAGGGTCTGTGCATGCTTAACAAACTAACTGATAATCACAAATACTTTGTTGATCCCAAGTATTACAAAGTATAATTTGATTAGTATGCAGCAGTATGATGAGAGCCATGAAAAGTGATGTCCCAGCTTGACATTAACTTTTTTCTCACTATAATTTATAATTTTATTATCTCAAAGAATATTCAGTTTTTTTCCATAAATCCTGAATATTACTCTCCTTCCTGGCTCCATTTAGTTTTTATCCTTTAACTGACTTTTTTCCACTTTTTAATCATATTGTTGAAGATCAGATTTTCCTCACTTTAAAACAAATGTGTTTGTCTGAACCCAACTAACTAACTAAATGGTGACATTTTTCAACACTGTGGCAGTGACAGTACTCCGGCTTATATATATTTTTTATTTGTAAAGTTCAAAATTAACTCATTAAAATATAAAAACTATAACAGCTCCTAAACAACAGTTTGTTGCACCACCTCCTGTAAAATAACTAGGTCATCTGTTGTTTCTTATTATGATCCATGATCCATGACGTTTTACACAGCACACCATGTGGCCATGGTAACCTCTTAACAACATGGTTATCATCATTAAAAGAAATGTACGTGATCAAATAATTGCTGAAATAAAAAAAAACCCCACACTGGTACATCTTACTGTGCTGTGATGTAAAAATAAACTTCACAAAAGGACACTGAATAGATGCTGACTAATCAACTGAATTTCGTTAGTCACACGAAAATGTCACAGGAAATGTTGCTGTGACTGATGAACTGTCAGTGTTTAAGCCCGCAAATAAACTGTACCCTGCCAGTGAAAAATAAAACCAGTGTTCTGAATCATAGACTAAAACACTGTGGAGAAGTACAAGTTTTCCTCAGAATTACAGCTGCAACTTTACTATAGGAAGCCAGCATCACCCTGGAATACACTGGTTTGAGTAGTAGTCTGTTTTAGAGTTTTTTCTTGCTCTTGGCCCACAGATGTTTCAGTGAAAAATCTTCTTCACAGATGTGAAATGTGAAGAAAGTTTAAAAATGTTCAGTAGACTTATCTAATTGTATTTATTTTGGTGCTGTGTTTGTGCTGAGCTTTGCTGTTCTTGGTTTCAGGTGTTTGGTTGGTGTATTTTATTTGCCATGGTGACGACAACCTTTTGCTGTCTCATAGAAAAACTTAGGGGTGTTGCTAGCCAACTGGGGCATAACTCTGAACTGACTTTGCTTCTTCTTTAACCATTAAAATGTACCGCCTATTTGACATTTATACTGGGGCACAGCTCATTTATACTGGGGCTCGTGACCCAGTAAAAGAGATCTGGTGTCGCCCCTGGGCGAGTTTAAAAGAAGAGCGAGTCTGAGCTTCCTTTTAGGAGGCCTGACTCTCACACAGTGGGCTCACAACAGGATAGACAGGCTGTAAAGAAAGGTAGGCTACAAACACCTCCCATCTTCTTCTGAGGTCAATGGCACCAATGCATTTGCTGGTAGTTTATTGTGTGCTCATTCATGTTCAACCAGTGGCCAGTCGTTTGTGTCAAATACAAGATGAATTTGAATCACAAATAGATGAATAGAGAAAAAACTCAGAATAAAAGTGCCACATCATCTTCTGAGATTTCACATTTGCATTTGATTAGGTTTGCTCTTCACACCCTGTTCTACCTCTTCCATGTATGAAACAACAATGAGGTGCTAATGAGGAGCTACCATACCCAGAGAGCTGCACTCTTTTGTTTAGTCTTCTCAGTCATTTGTTTGTTGCTAGACTGTAATCAGTCATCCCATGAATTCAAATGTGCATACACACAGTCAGTCACCATCATTTCCACATTGATGATACATTTTTACACGTAATTCTCCTTTCCTCTGAAACGTGGTCAATCTGCGGTCGTGGATTCCGGACAGAATCATTTTGACCATGAGGAGAGTGTGTGTAACACATCCCAGTGGGGCCACACATGAACAAACCCCCAAAGTCTCTCCAAAAGTCTGACTTTGACCTAGTGCATATAACTGTGGTGTAACAAGAAGCTGTGAGACCCAAAAACCTCTCGCTTCATGACATCACCACTGAGACATGAGAGGGCAGGGCCAGATGGAATAAACACATGTGCAGGACAAGAACCATGTCCAATCTACCTACACCAGAGCAAAGACAAACCACTGCCCAGCCAAACTCCTGTTTGAAGCCTTATCCTGCTTGTCACTCTGTCTGTGACTTGGTTGTGGATTTTAAAAAAATAAGCCAGAGACGATTGATCGATAGAAAGATTTACAAGACATCATGATGTACAAGACAATTAAGGATTTCTTAAATGAAGTGAACTCAAATGATTCCATCTGTAAAGTTGATGCTGAGGCTCAGCCCACATTACTTTGTATTCTTGGGACTGCCAACCCACAAATCATCTTTTCCTCTGCGGTCTCTCGCTGCTGCTTTGATAGATTATCTCATTTTCCCATCATCCAGAGGAGAGGTGCTGTACATGCTGAATCAATGGTGATCTTAGCAGTTTTACTCACACCCATAATTCCTCTCTGTCCAACTTCACCCTAAGAATTGGCAATATGGCTGCCAAGTCCTTTACGCATTTATGACTCCTCAGAGCAGTGGTGCTGACATCATCAGAGCAGCGTGTTTATGACAAAAAGGCACAAGGGTTTAACAGTCTGAATTAGAGGCAATTACTTTTGTACTTTGGCATTTGTTTGATGGTTGCTCCGTTAACGAATGTTTAAAAGTTGGATTTTTTTAGAAGACATATGGCTCTGTATTTACATAAAACACAGGCTGACTGTTTTTTTGACAAGACACAAGAATGGGTGTCACTGGGGTTGGAAAGTGAGTGCAAGAGGGAAACAAGCCTGGGTGAGTGAGAAGTTACAAAACCTCCAAACCAGATGTGGGCAGCTGGAGAGTTGAGTTCCACGTGGAGTCTGTTAAGGGAGACTATCCTCAAGAACACAGACATTACTAAGTGTGTGGGAGGTAATACTCCCCTGCCTTGAAATTTACAGCACTGCTGCTGTTCCAGGTGCCAGCAGAGAGCAGGGAAAGAAATATTAAGGTGTTGGATTTAGTGCAATTAAATGATCGATGCATTAAAGAAGTAAATTAAAGAAAAAATATATATATACTTTTACCATAAAAGACGTTTTATGGGTGCTTGCACTGCAAATGTGAGGAAGGGTGTGCTACTCAGAGATGTGTTGTAAGCAGCAGAGCACAGAGGCCGTCCTATATAACCACATTTCCTGTGCCTTGAAGTGACTTTTTCTGGCCCCTTCAAAGTGTCGCCTCTGCTCTTCTCTTCCCAAGTGTGTTTTCTCTCAGGCATCAAAGATTGTTCCTCTGCTACATGTGAGACACTTCTGTGTAACACTATGAGGATCTAAATGCGAAGACTAAACAAAACTGAAAACTTTTTCAGTCGCTCTCTGAGAGTTGACAGATGGAGTTGCTTTTTCACTTGACAGTTTCAGCACTGAACTGATGCTGAATTGTATAAGCTGGAGTGCTGTGCTGACCTGAGATGACTCGAGGAGAGTAGCTCCCTGGCTAACACATCTGAAGTGTGCATTAATGTAATTATTAATTTAATTGCTTGAACAACTCAATTTAGCTTTTTTGAAAAGTCACTGGAGCCTCTTAGGATTAACAACTCAAATAGAGTTAGGGGGTAAATCCTGTTAGCTGCAATAGTTAATGGGAAAATGCTAAACATGACCTCGCTCCATGCTGAGCCGGAAAAGACAATTATGACGTTGACTGAAAAAAAAAAAAAGTTGATTAAGAGTGCTTCTCATTCTGCAGTTGTTTTAGCTTTTGCCGCAGCGATCTGAGAAACGTTAGCGGTTCAGTGCTCACATTATGAAGTAGCTAATTCACCAAAAGAACGGTCACTGGGGCCTGTCAGTGGCATTGTGGTTCAGCAAAAGTTGAGCCAAGTTCAACTTTATTGCCGGATAAATATGTGTGATTTGCAAGACTCTGCATTGGCTTCCCCATTGAGCTGCTGAGCTGAATTAAGCTGGCCCCAAAAACCCACAGTCCTTGTAAAAATGCACTCTAAAAATTAGCCTTAAGTAGCCTGAGCTCAGTCAGTGACATGGCTGTCTTCCAGCGTTTTTAGGATGAATTTCTGTCGTTGTATTACCATTTCTAATATGCAGTTGGGGAAACAAAGAGGGAATTTCTATTAAAAAAAGATTGATCTAACTCAGACTGAAACCTCAGAGCTTTAGATGAGCTTGATAGATCTTATCCAAATCTCCCATAGTGTAGTTTTGCAAGGCAAGTATTTCTTAATGGTCAGTAAGGAAAAGGGGAACAACTGCAGTAGTCTTTCAGTCACAAATAGGCACGTGAATAATGTTTCAACACGGACTGTGAACTCATCATCTGCAGTTAAAACTCTCATTTCTCTGGTTCAGTTTAGAGTCAAAACTTTTTCCCCAAAATTAAGAAATAAGCAATGATGGTTCCCACAGTCTTTTAAATGTGATCTGAGTAATAACTCATATTTCCCCTGTTTCACATAAACAAAGCTTCGCTCTCATATGAACACTTAAACAGACCTACACCACCTGTTTTGTTAAGAGGACACACACAAGCTGTTGTTTCAGGACAAGAACCTGGGACAGATAATCATCTCTGGGTCCCGCCATCTCTACACCCAGCCCCCGATACCCTCACCACCGCCATCTGCTACGGAGGTAGGGCTGTCTGTTTCTATGGTAACTCTGTACCCCTCCTCCCCATAAGCACTGGGGCTTCTTTTGTGTGTCCCACGTGCAGTCTGTTCCAACTGTAACCCAACATGCTGCTGAGGGGTGCTGCTGTTAACCAGTGATGGAGGGGTTTTGTAACAGGAGCCATAGACAATATAAAGTAGCTTTTTGTCCACTGTCACACTGTGAAACAAGGATGGTGTTACAGACAGGATGCTTCAGCACTTTAAAGAGTCTGGACACCAGAGATACACAAAACAAAACCTCGCAAGGAACCCCACTATTGAGAACATCAGTCCCCCTCCCCCATGAAAAACAAGGTGACCTTGCAATTTACGCCTGCCCACCCCCCCTCAGGCCCAAGTCACCCTGTCCTTCGCTGTGGACTCTCCTCAGTGGGGTGATAGGCATGAATAGGAAGGAAGAAGCTGTAAACATGCTGGGAAGGAGCAGTAAACTCCAAGACAACAACTCAGACGCTGCAGCGCTCAAGAGATTTAACCTAAAGGCACGGAGTCCTTATCTCAAAGTGCAGAAAACTGAAGCTTTAAAAAAAACACACACATTTAACTTCATAATGTTTATGGTTTCAGCACTTATTCATTTATTTTTAAATGAAGCCCCACAAACGTAAAATCTTCAAACCATAAACTTTCTCTGGCCAGTGAAACAAGCATCTACAGATAAAGTTTGTTCTTTTTTATTCCCCAAGCTGGATAATAAATGCATGATACCTTTACATTAACAGCTGAACATTTGAGTCTCTCAGCATATTTAACTGTCCGTGCTGTTTTATTCTGTTGTGATTTACGGTTTTGTGAGTACGTGTTTGTCGGACAGAAAGTCCACTTAACATATGAGTTCTATTCTGGGGTTAAGTTGAAGTGAGTTGCACTGATCTGAGGCAGGACCTTATTAGGCTGTATTTGGGATGCACACACTCCTAAGCTTCACGCAGAGGGAAAACATTAATTGTGTTGGCAGGAATCTCAACTTTCCTGTTTTACTGTGAATTATGATGTAACTGCTGTGTAGGTTTGCTGCTGAATTTAATTACTCTGTCCTGTCCATGCATGCCAGGAACTTTTATGTACATATTTTGGGCAGGTATACATTCTCCATCTGAAAAGAAAATGGTTTGTTCTCTGACACAAATGGATGGTTGTGAGGGACGGAACAAAACCATGAGGAGTGAACAAATGTCTCATAATAATAATGTTGAACAACTGACAGGCAAGCTGTAAGAGAGAGGAATTCCTCTTTGGGCCACAGTGAAGACACGGCTGGTCATTTATCTTGGATGGTTGCCAGGTTAACCTTGTGCTAATGCCATTTAATAAAATGAGTTGCACCCTTGTGCTATTTGGCAGGGAGACCGCCTCAAGAATGCAAGTTAAAAGATTAAAACCAGCAGGAGCATGCAGAAGGCATTTCTGAACCCTAATGTGTCTGTAAGCGAGCATTTGCGTTTCGTACACAGCAAAGATGGTCATCACACAGAGAAGAAAGGAATCCTTGCGTCTGTAACATGACGGTGAATGCACACATGATGTTGTTGAGGAAAGACAACACAGTCACAGCTGTCTCAAACTGAAATCTGGGGTACGCGCCATATTTTTTTCCATCTTCATAACTCTCTCAAGCATTTCAGCCCCTCCTGCTGACAAAATATCTGGCCGCAACTGTCAGGAGGGAACATTACGGTTGTGTCTGTTGAACACACAGAAGCACTGGAGACACAAAACCTGTTGTAGGCGTCGAAAGCCTGTTTATGTGTGTCTGTGGTAGTAAAGCAAACATTACAAAAAGATAATTCACAGTGGGTCAGGCTCTGAAGCAAACAGGAGGGCAGCTTCTGAGCAAAGCCCTTTCACCCTTGTGATGTGTTGCAACACCACATCATTGGAGCTGTAAGGAAAATGTGTTTGTTCATGAGCAGCCATGAAAAAAAGTCCAAACATTTCTTTGTGGTAAACAAAAAAAATGCCTGTAAACCAAGAAATATGGGGAAATGGGAGCATAAAAACAACATAGTTAGACCATATCCACGCTAATCTGGAGGAATCGTGAAATGCTATTTGTGTTTTTTAAAAACTTTGAGGCCCCACGCTGAAACAGCACAACAACAGGATATTTAAATCTCCTGTACTGGGAAATCACAGGCATCTTGAGCATGCAGCTTCCAGCAAGACTGTGTAACAGAAGCATTTACACAATGATCACTTTGTCGCTAAGACACTATTAAGGTGTCTTCAAAATCCCCTGTTTTGGATTGGCATTCCTAGACTAATCTCTTCTTGGTCTTCACACGTCAGCCTCTAGTTTGGAGGAAGACGGGCAAAGAAAAACACACCTGTTTCCTAATAAAATGGTTTTGAACACATCCAAACATCTGGATACGAACTGTGTCAGGCTATCCTTCCATGTAAAGCACCTCTGCAGTTTGAAATGATGGCTCCTCTGAGTACAGACCACACTGTGATCCTTAGAATAAAGGCAGGAAAAAACAACCTTTGTGTCAAAGAGCCATTACAGAACATGAACAATGGGAACAACGCAATCTTTTGCAAACAAAGAGAAGCTAAATTGTGATATCTGGCTCTGGTGGGTCTTCGTAATGAACCGTGAATATTCATATCTTAATTGTAAATGTGCATGCATGGAAATTGTGCAGGAATAACCGTGGATCCTTATGCAAACACAATTTTGTGTTAGCAACATGAGAGCTAACTTCAGTCTTAAGGAGACATGAGGCCAGGCGGTTCAGTCTGCAGATTATTTTCGTCTGTCATTTGGTCTAAGCAGGACACCCCACATTACATCCGCTGAATAAAAGCATGCTTGTGGTTCACAATAGAGCTTAGCTGCTCCACGAGAAGGGGGAAGGGCTTTGCATTCCTCCACTGACCTCCTGTTTGCAGCAGATATCAAATAATAACCGTTGCTTTAAATGTGCTTTAAACAAACCATCGAAAAAGATGAGGCAAATAACCATGCTGCCTTATCTTCGCTGTGCATTCACAACAAGCAATATGTGAGAGTAGAGCAGATCTGCTTTGTCTGCGTTTTCTGTTTGTGAGGGGAGGGGATAAGCAGTGAAGACTGGCATTTTCAGGAGATCGCAGAAGGACAATGTGATCATTCAATCTGAGTGACTGCCACAGGAGACTGATTCTGACTGGATGCCTGCAATAGATTTAATCTGGGTATCTGCACATATCTCATTTAAGTCACTTGTCTGGGGAAAGTGCAGTGTAAGCTGACTGAAAACTCAGCTGCTCTAAGTAATTCTCACCTCTGACTGTGTACAACACCAGCAGCAGAGTGCAGATGGTAAATGCCACATCATTTCTCCACAATAACAAATCTATACAGCGCTGAGTCCGGACAACTGACCAGCCACCCTGTGAGTCATAACACCAGCCATTCTAGGGCATAAATCCTGGTTTTA
>OMNW01034948.1:0-14587 GCA_900303245.1 Selene dorsalis | reverse complement strand
CGTAAAGGCTCGGACCACGACCTCTGCTGACCTTTGGCCCTCTAAGTTCAAGGCACTCTCCTCCTGGGTGCGATCAAATGCCCCTTCAGAGGAGTGGTTGGCAGGCTGAGGCTCTGGAAAACTGGCAGACACACACACACAGACATATTAACTGAGATCTGAATGTATCTATTAAAAACAGGAAGCAAACCAACAAAAGAGGGAGAAAGATGAGTGAGGTTCAGAAAAGGAAAGCAAAGGGGGTTGTTTCTCTAATTATCCCCATCAAAGATGCTGATTGATCCTTGTGACATATTCTTTTATACATGCTGGAATTACACAGCCAATTGTAATTAAACACATTCAGTCATGTTAAACTCAATATAAACATAAACACTGGTGTTCTGAAACTACTTTTGTGGTGATACAGATTCAATATCAAAATTTTGTCGCCCAAAAAACTTAAGTCAAGCTGCTGGTCAAACAGTTGCTCCTTAGTGGAGGAGTGCAAACATCTAGTTGGGAAACAAAGTCTTCTCTGTATATTTCAGCTGATCCTGGACCAGTTGATGTCTATCATGTTGGTGTCCGCACAGTGGCGTTTTTTCACTGGACAATTTGAATGGCTCAGATTTTTGCCATCAAAATCAATATGACGACTGTTGAACAAAATCATAAATATGCATAAGTACAGATTATGTGTTCCAGTCCGGCTGCCATGGCACCACTGGGACAGTCTAATGAGAGTAACAGATCCCCTTTCAGCCCACTCAGTACTTTTCTCCCTGTAATATCAAGCCTGGCTGGTCCTCTACTTTTCTACTAGGAAAGAATTTTGTTCCCGTGGCAACCACGTAGTCTGTGCTATGCAAAGACTATAATGACAATAGCAGTCTCTTTCTCCACGCTCTCTCTCACACACTCACTCACTCACTTATATATACTCATTCAGTGTTTTTCTGCGTTTCAGGGCACATGATGGTTTGGACCGGCCGGCTTCAGCTGACCTACACTGACACTCTCTTCCCATGGGAGAGTGGTCGCAAGACTTTTGGACCCTACTCTGCTCCTACATCCTGAGAATTTTAAACTTTGTACAAAGATGAACTGAGAAAATGTTGAGTGAGTCACATGTATGACCACCGAGTTACAGTCACTCACACTGATCATATTGCTGCAACAGCGTCATGAGGAAATATAATCTAAAGAGTCTCTCACAGCTGATATGAACATCTGAGTGATATCAAACCACCATAGCAAAGCTATGGGATAACAAGAACCAAATGGGTAACTTCATGGGTCATCCAATTACATTATGTCAAGATATAAAACTTGTGGAAGACAACCACTGAATAAAACTGTTGAGTAATGACAGGTTTTCTGTGTATGTAGGAAACGGTCCTCATGGATGGATGCAAGTTAGATAAAGGAATCCAGAAAAAAAGGATTTTGATTCCATCCCTCATTGTTTATATGTAATAAGCAAAATGTTAAATATTTCACAGTGGTCATGGCCCAGGGCCGAACTTTCAACTACATTTCACTAAAGTTTAAATAATTATCTTAATAAAGTAAAAGACAAACAGAAGTCACAACCACACCGCATGATGGAACCTAACATGTACAGATTATGGCATTTTTGAGAGGACACCAGCGTTAATGTGCCCAATATTAACTTTCAAATATAAAATACATGATTTGTTAGTCTGTGACCAAGACAAGATCTGACAAGGACGTTTCTCAGTTGAAAACTAAACATATCTTTGGTAGAGTAGATGCGCTCTGTTTTACATTATTACCATAAACATATTCTGCTGCTCCTCTACTGAAACGTCTGACTTGGACAGAGCAGCTAACACTGACTGACAGTATTAATCTAACTCATGTGTTTATATTTGACTTGGCAAAACAGGAAGAGCACAGGTGGAGATAATAACATTAACAATGGCTGCAGTGAAGTGTCCCAGGAAGCCACGGCTGTCACACAGCATGTACAATCAGCACAGCAGGGACTAAATGTTGTTACTCACTAAAAGCCAATGAGTAAATCCAACACACACAGAAGGTAAAATAGTGAATTTAAGCAGCTTCTCCACTTCGTTCGCTCTTTAATAGCCAACAGTTCAGATCGATTTTCCACCAAAACTCATTCCTAAAACTTGCAGGTGGTTTAAATGCTGATGTGAAAGTAAGGTGTGCATCTGTGTGATTTAGTGATGCGTGTCTCTGCGTGCGTGTATATATTTGTGTTTGTGTGATTAAGTGGGCAAAGCTATATTGGTCCTGGAATTCGGACATCAGCTGGCAGGTGCAGACACTCCGCTGGTGAACCCACCCTTTTTAACACAGACACGCACTCGCACCCACACACGCACATGCACAGTCTGCATGGCATTGTGGGTAGGAGCACGCTTAGTTGTAAGTCCTCTGTATGACCGACAACAACAGAGGGACCACAATAACTAGTAAACATTTGGAAATACAAGTCTCAGCTGCCCAAGCTGCTTCGGTGAGATTTCACAGTGAGATTCACCATTCACATTCACAGCAGGTAGAGAGGGATCAAACGCTACAGTTTCATTGTGAGAGTGACTGTGGATGAGCTTTGTTCTTTTCATTTATACTTTAAATTGTCCGTATACATGTCTATAATGTTCAGGGACAAAAGTGAGATTCTCAGAATACCACTGATCAACACAGTAGGGACAAACGCCACTCGGACATAACATTATAACAGGAGACTGTTTTTTTCTTGTGGTTGATTGGTCCATATCTTTGGCCTGTTCATTGTGTATCCTTAGTAATTTGATTTAAAACTTATTTTTAGTTTTAATCATTTCCATGACTTCAAATACACAGGTCAGTCACAACATGGAAACCAGGCACTGTCAGTGTTTTAATTTCATGGCTCATCAGTGTATATATGAACTGACTATACCTTCAGCTCAGCCTACATCAGTGAACTCATCTGATCAGTCACTTCACAGCTCTTCCTTTACATGTGGTGCCATCCTAACTTAATACTTTCTGTTTATCAGTTACATGATTTTCAGTGCTAACCTTTATTTCTGTGAGAGCCAGTCAGTGTTAGGTGGAGGTACATTTTCCAAAGTTGAGGAAGTCATGACAGAAAAAGCACCGAAAACATTTAACGAAAGATTTGAGACTTCTCACAAAAAGTCTCAGGAAAAGTCCAAAATAACAGAAGCACCAACTTCCTGTCCTTCCTTAAATAATCCAAAAAACTAAATAATCAGATAAACGTTGTTGGTCAGAGAACCTCAACATGACCTTAAAAGACAGATCACTGCCAACAGTTTCAGAACAACTGTTGTTGTGTGCAGCACTGAGGCAAGAGTGGGGGGTCGGGGGGGGGTCTGAAGGACACAGACGCCATGTCTGTACTTCACATTACAGATGAGATCATAGCCCTGGACACTGATATAGAGTGGACACAGTATACTCAGCCAGACATACTTCACACCATGAACCAACTCACTGAGTTTGAATGTGAACCAAAGTATCAAGTCCAAGTTGAAGTGACATTAACACAATCACATCCAACACCAAAGTCAGGATTCTCAGCTGTGGTATTTTTCATTGTATCACAAAATCTAATCCAGCGTCTGTCACATGTTGAGAATCTATTGCCACTGCAAATATCCCAAACAGGAAAAGAGCTTTGTATTCACAACTGAGTGGAGACGTCAGTTTTCCATTACACATGGACTGATGCACCTGATAAGTAATGCATCAATATTGAAAGCACATTCACTCTCCATTAATATGAAAGACAAACCCTGTTGTGCAAATCTACTAATCAAACCATAAATACAGTGTTATCTTTTTTCTTTCTTTTTTTTGTGAATAAGCTTCTCAATGTGATTGTTGGCAAAAGGTTAAAAATGAAGGGCACACATTACAACTTTGCAGATGAGCTCATATCTCCATTCAAGACACCACTTAGCTCAAGTATGTGCTGCCTGACCCGCAGCAAACACAACTCAATGGCACAATAAAGACACATATTTCTGCTGCTTCCCAGCGTGGATCCTCAAGCAGCGCCAGAGGATTCCCACAATAGTGAGAGGATGGTTGATGTAATGTGTCAGCTCAGTTTAGGGGGGAAAATACATTTCAGAGAGGGGAAATAAGGTAATAAAAGAAAGCGACACGGCATCGATGGAGTGTTGAGAAAATGACATTGTGAATTTGACGACGTTTGAATATAGTGGATATATTTCTGAGGAATAAGTGACTGTTAAATTAAAGGGTCTATCCCTCCAGCCTCTTCTTCCACAAAGCACCAACCAGATGACACAGCCTCCCCAGAATAGACTCAAGTCTACTTAGCAAGTGCTCTAAACATAGTTTGACCTTTTACGGAGGATGTAGCATATTAAGTTTCAATGATATAAACAAGGGAGGAAAATTTTGCTGGTTTAAACATTAACGTCAACGCAGAAAAACGTTATTCAAGTTTAAAAAAAAACCGGTGAGAGCGGCGACAGCGGCTCGCGCTCTGAGAGGACAGGAAGTGGCACCTGCGTGGAGATAAACACGACGCTGTCTTACCTCGTTCCACGCTTCCACGCCGCTGTGCTGCCGCTTCAGCTCGGCCTGAATGAAGCTGCAGCTCCCGGCACAGACCGCGTCCACACGCCGACGTGAAGCGGGAGGCTGGGCTGCAACAGGTGACACCGCGCGCGCTCACGAAGAGGACGCGAGATGACGTGAGTGCGCGCGCCCGGCCGACCGGTTTAGTTTACTAGTAAAAGCTCAGCATCGTCGCACTCAAAGACGGGAACAGTGTCCAGAGCTGTCTGACATAACGACTCTAATTCACTATGATTTCCATCCGTTAAAGGGGAAAGAAAGACAGAAAGAAAGAAGTGAACTTGGCTTTCTAACTGTAAGAATAAGAGAGCAGCGACCTCTTCTGGAACTAATGACGAACTACAAAGTTGCAAAGCCACTTCTTTAAATACACCCATCTGATACTAAAGGATGAATGAAAAGATTAATAAATTCGCTATAGGTTTTTCCCGTTTTTCTTTTTTCTTTTAGAATTACATCATTAGAATTTAATTTTAGATAAAGTATGTAAAAAGGTAAGGTAAAGGTCAAAGGTCATCCCACATGAGAATGCACACTGTCATGCACAATAAATAGTGCCATAAGTTGTCGTCATCGTGTGTGTGTATGTGTGTATGTGTGACATCATGTAATTACTCATCAACATCAGGGATGTTATCTTCTAGAGGGCAGTCAGGCCACTCAGGAGGGGGGAGGTACATAGAGTCAGGCAGTGGGGGGGGCAGGTCCTCGGTGCTGTTCCTGGAGGTGGAAGTCTCCTGCTGAAACAGTGTCTCCTCTACCTGTCCAAGAGAACCTGTTTCCTGCTGACGAATGGCCTCTACCTCCAGCTGCTCCTCTAGGTCTGCATGGTAGAGCGCAAATTCTGACATGAGTGGCCTTTGAAAACAAGACTGACCTTCGACAGCTTAACTTGATATACATATTGTCATAAAAAAAAAAAGATATCTCACCATTGTAAACTTCCAGAATAGCTGAGCAGGAGACCGTGCCGAAAGGGTTGTGGGCCACACACTTGAACAGGCCTGAATCTTCTGGAAAAGCCTCAGTGATCACCAGTGTGCACAGCTCCTCTGCAGAGGACAATGCAAACACATCAACACAAAAAATCCTGAGAGGAAATGTACTGTCTTCCACTGTCTAGATATCTGCATAAATATGTGCCTGTGATGCCAGAGAAGCTTTGCAGCGCTCACAAGCAACATACAAATGGTCTCTTGTGTGTAAGATGAACCATTGTTATGAAAGCAGTATTCTGTACATACCTGGTACTGATGCAGAGCTGGCCTCTGGGAAAGTAAGAAGAGAGATACGAGAGATAATTTTACATTGATATCAGCTGCTGCTCATATTGTTGAAGAGATAAACTGTAAATCTAAACTGCTACATGAGGATTCTTAGTTAAGTGTAGTGTGTATTGTTGTTTCATGAAAAAGTCTAACATTCAACATCCTATTCTTTAGTTGTTCTGGAAGATGTTTCAGGTCATATATCCACTCTCAGGAACTATCAGCATGACAGTCTTTGCCATGTTGTAAGACCTAATTTTGTGTTGTTTTACTGTAACTCCATGTCCAAGTCATTTCGCTGCCAAACACACACAAACACTTACTTTTGCGTAGTATCCTAAAATCATCCGAGTCCAGTATTTTCTCATCCTCTCGGTACCACATGACCTGCAGTGGTGGAGTTCCCCTCAGTCTGCACTCCAACACCACCAACTGGCCCTTCACTGTGGACACATCATGTAGACACTGCAGGACGTTGATGATGGTTCAGCAGACAAGGACACAGACACATAGAGATTAGAAGAAGAGAAAGGGAGAATAAAGACTGACATCAGAGCAGGCTCACACCGGAAACAATCAGACAGTTTAGACAAAGTAGGTCTGATTTCACATACAGGTAAGTATGTTTACCTTAACAAATGTAGGAGCCACTCCATTCCCTGAATACTGCTGATTGTAAATGGGACTCTGAGTCTGGACAAAGAAAAATATACTGTTCAATTTAATGTTCTCATGTTGATTCATGTTATTTCTCTTATTTGGTTCTTTTCATAAGAACAGTCATGCACCTGCAACATTAAATCATTACATACAAATAACATTTAACATGTTTTAGAATACAATATACATTAGGATGCTTATCAAATGAGCTGATTTATCATTATAAGACCGAATTACCCTCTGAGGGCTGACACACAGCGGCTGCACCAGGCTGGAGTGTCTCTGAGCGAGGAAGTTGGAGGTGGAAGGGGAGGAGCTGGAGGAGCAGGAGAAGAGCTCTCGAGAGGAAGATGCAGAGGAGGAGGAGGAGGAGATGGTCAGTGACACGGTGCTGGTCTTCTTCTGCACCCTCTGGAGGCTATACAGAGATACACACAGATCAACAGTGAAATGATTCAATCTGCTGATGTTGTTGGCTGTGTATCTGTGTATCTGTTTATCTGTGCATGCGTGTGTGTGTGTGTGTGCGCAGACTTACTGTGCCATGTTTCAGGCGTTCCAGGAGGCAGTGACAGAGATTGTGATCCTCTCTACAAAGAAAAGAGCATAGTGCTGTAGAGATGTGTAACTGTTGAGCAGGTTTCACAACACAAGTAATAAGTATGGTTATGAGAGCATATATGCATGGTCAGCAAAAAAAAATATCCTTGGATACATTAGGTATTCAGAAGGTTGGCAATGTTGAAGAGTAGCAGGTGGATGTTAGTGAAGTGTGTATGTTGGGTGGAGTAAAATGAATGGAAGAACAAAGAGATGTGATATTCACGAGAGACTCTATTAAAACATTCAGAATATCAAAGTCATGATATGTATCGGAGCCAACTGGTCCAACTCCTCTATTAAACACAGAGGTGGTGGGCTGGAGTCACATGACTTGGTTGAAGTCACATTTCTGAGGATTTGGGACTTGCTTGACCAACACTATTGACAGACAACAACTTATCGTAGACAATAGAGGTTTAAATATACAGCATTTAATTTATAAAACAGTTCAGATACAGACATTTTGTATTACCAAAGCAAAAAATTAATGAGCTGGAGTGGTGTGTCAATCTTAGGGCTCTGATTGATGAGAATAACTCCCTTTGCCAAGACAATGAGGTTGGATAAACTTGTTAAGAAGGCTGGCTCTGTGACTGTAGTAAAGATGGACTCTCTGGGGGAGGTGATGGAGAGATACACAATGAGGATGATGGAGGCCATCCTGAACAACACGGATCATCCACTTCATAACACCTTGATGGATCAAAGAAGCAGCAGTGGTGGACGGCTCCTCTCTCTTCGTAGCAGGACAGAGAGATACAGAAGATCTTTTATACCCACAGCCATCAGGCTTTTTAATTCTCCTGCAAATGGTAGATGAGCTGACAGACAAATGAATTTCCCTTTGGGATTAATAAAGTAATTCGTATTCGTATTCGTAAACAAAGACATCAGGGACCTCCACAGAGAGAATGAAGACCAGGAGAACAAGAAAAAAGGGCTCTCCAGTTAGAAAATGAATAATGAAACCCTAATGAATGATAATGCCATCCTGCACAGTGAAAATTAGGTCCTGTGCCAAGACATTATGGGAAAAAATGAAGAGATGCAGATTATGTTACAGGATCTAGAAGTCAAAAACGACCTTGTGTGAAAAATTAAAAGAGCTGAATCAATATAAAAAAGCCATCACACAAAAAGATGAGGCACTTCAAGAACAAGCTGCAGGAGCTCAAAGAGGTTCAGCAAGAATTCAAAAATCTCAGAAGGGCACATACTGTAATGACCCAAGAAAACATCACCCAGGACCGAAGAGTGCAAGAGTTTAATATAAAGTTGTCTGATCAACAAGAGAAGATAAGATGTGAGCATAAGATTCTGATGAACCAAACACAACCAATGATAAGTAAGAGAGCTACAGCCCTAACCCTATCATTTATTAGCCATAGTTAAAAACTGACAACGGGTCTTAAGATTACTGCCTGTCACCTGTCAGACAGGTGATGCTGGAACCATTTAAATGCTCGTGAAAAACTAACATTTTGTAAAATCTGCAAAAGCAATGAGTGATTCATAGTGTCAAAGGCCTTGGAGAGGTTAACAAAGATGGCAGCACAATGTCATTTGGCATCTAAGGCAGTGATGATGGCCCTTATTTATCAAGAGTGGAATCAGGTGTAGATCCTGGTTTAAAAATCACTGTACTCCAGGTGTCACATGTGATGACCAGAAGGTGTGTATAGTGTCGATTTCTGTGTATAACTAGTGTGACGTTGATCATTCTGGTGGCTGAATATAATTATAATTTAAATGGCACACCCCTATATATTCATCCTTTAGAGCGTGCATGCATTCAGGTTGTACAGGGGCCAGGCCTGTGCGACATGGATACATGGAAGACAGCCAGGAAAAGGAACATTTAGCATAGAGAGGTCAGCATCACACTGATCTATTCTGTACATTAAGAGAGTTTTTACGATTGATGAATGCATAACCATTGGCGGATGGGGTTTTGACACAGATGGGTACAATCAATTCACACCTATCACATTCATATAGAGAAAAAGGAGGACGAAGGATTCAGAATCAAACCTTGTGGAAAGCCACAGCTAATAAACACAGAAGTAGCCAAGACATTGCTTAACAATGCAAATAATGTTGTGTCCCTTAGGTTAGACACGAACTAATCTCAGTCACACTTCCCCAGTTTTCAATTAACAACCCATGATCCACTGTGTCGAATGCAGTGGTGCAGTATTCTGGCAAGAAGGTTTTGTAGATAAGGGTTAAAACTGGTGGAATAACCCCTGGAGACTTGCTATAAATTACTTAAGTGTCTGAGAACAAAAAGGCAGAGACCTCTTTTAGGATTTTAGTGACTAACACATCTTAAGTAGAGGTGGAGGGTTTCCTGCCATTAATCACCCCCATTAAGCCTGGCTTAAGCCTGGCACCTCCCCGTGTGGTTCAGTACACAGAGATTTGATATGGGCGCATGATATAACAAGCCAAAAAAGACGGTTGTGTCGGACGTAGTGAAGTGAGAGAATTCTAAGTGGTGGCTTTCTGGCACAAAGTCAGCGTCCAATCAGCCTAGCCAGCAGGCTAAAAACAAACCCAGGCTAGGCTAGACAGTCTGCTGGCTCATACAGCTGACAGCTAACAACTCAAAATGCTACAACTCACATTTTGAAAGTTTGATATTTGAAATGATTCATCTAGAAATGTTAAGACCAACCAGATTCCAACGTGAGTGAATTGGTCAAACACTGATAAATTAGCATGGCTCCTAATGACAGTCTTGTGTGAAGTTATTCAAAATAATTCATTTCACATGAACAATGTATTATGTATAAATAGGATACATTAGATAGAAACAATTACAGCTTAAAAGTATACAAATCCAACCATTATCATATGTCACAGAAGTGACAGAAACTCACCCTACTGAACTCCCCATTTACTGCCCTCATCATATGACTACCACAAGACTACCACCACACACACACACACACACACGGCAATAAAATCCAAATCTAAATTTGTAATTTGCAAGGTTTTCAGACTAGTTGAGGATCACACCTGTGACTCTATAACTCCAGGTGAGAGAACATACCATTTCTCCAACAGACTAACCAATGCGTCACTTACCATGTGTCAGGGCACTAAGCATCTCCATTATGCTCTCATTTTATCGCTGCTAATTAAAGGTGCTTGGAGACTTTGATTGTTTCACACCCAAAAGACCACACAAATCCCAGCCTGCCCTCTCTCCACCTTCGGCCCACAGAAGGAGCTGACAGAGGAGTCTCAGGTTCAGATTTCCAGGCTAAATTAAACTCTACTGGCTCCTGAGCACAGCAGAGACTCTCTGACCTGAGATCAATCTCAGTGACTCCATTGACAAGACCTATACAGACTCCAGATAACAGAATATTGATCTAAATCCTGTCTAATGGCCAGTGGAATTGTTCCAATTACAAGAGCTGAATTTTTTTGATAATGGTAAAATGTCACAAATTTCAGGAAGTATTGTGGTGCCAGATATGTTCTGTGTTTATCTTCAGACACATATGAACATTTCTGTTTGGCATTAACCACTACAAAAATCATATGATCGTTTTATATTTTCCAGTGAAAACATTTACCATTCCCACCACCGCTATTGCAATATATGTCAAAATAATGATTTAAAAAAAAAAGATAGTTCAGACCTTTTAGCATAAATTAGGTCTGTCACTTACAAACCCTAATCACTTACTAAAAATTCAAAGTATCCAATCAGTAAGTACAACAGACAGTTTGTAGTGTTTCCTGTGATCCAGCAGAGGGAGGTATAAACCCTCCATATCATCTTGACGTGTCATGCTCTGCTGACCTTCCAGTAAACTGTGCAGCCAGGCATGTTATGCTGTAAAAATAGGGAACATGAGAAGAAAAAAAAAATACCACAGGGGGATAATCATAAAGCGTCTGAGCAGCATGTGCTAGTACAATGTGGAAGTATTTTGGGTTTTGTATACTACACAGTGAAGGGACTAACCAAAACTTAGGCTGTTTGTGGACTTTTTACATTGCAGATGTCTGACACTGCAATGACATAAAGTCTGTGATCTTTTCTACCAACTACAATTCTTCACACTCAGCTTCAGCAGGCCCCTTGAGGGAAACACCTTAAAACGCTGTCACTGATAAGATAGCAGGATAGATATGGATGGACTGGATACAGAGGGTGAGTGTATGCCGAGGATGCACTTTCAGATTCACTGAAATGCGTTGTGTTTTCAGACTGTTAGAACTTGATATTTGAAAACAAATTACATTCTCAGAATATTTAAGGATTGCATCACTACATCGAAACAGCCTGTGTCACTGAAGAAAGCTTAAGAAGCGTGAAACAGTCACAGCATGTACATCATCCATGTTTTTCCTTCTGATAATCACTCCTACCAGGTGTGTGTGAGTGTGTGTGTGTACCCACTGTTGATACAACAACAGCTGCTGCTAAATCCTGCATATCAATCGTCTCAGTATTACATAACCCAAAGTTTTATAGCAGTGACAACAGGCAACATTCACAGAGTGCAGCTACTCTGTTTACTGGCAGGCAACAGATGGGTAGAGACATAAAGTAAGTATAAAGATTAGCTTAACACACACAAAATCAAATTACAACGGTGCAGTAAATGTTCATGAGAACAGATTTAGAAAATGTTTTGCTTGTTTTCATTGTATAAAATGATATAGTTACAGAATGATCAGTTTACCGTCTTACTACATAAGACAACATTTACTAAATGATGTCTGTATCATGTCTTACAGATCCATGGTTATCTGCACTATGTTATGTGTAAGTGGATGACACATTGGATCTGATGATAGCACCTTAAGAAAGGTCTCTAATGTTGGCCATCCATGCAGCTATTTAGCCAAAAAAAAAAAGTCACTACTACTGTTAAATACACGTGCTAGTGTATCAGTTCAAGTTTACTGCTGCTGTGAGCACAACCAGCAAACTCCAACACTTTTGGTTGGAAGAAAAACTGTACAAAAACCTAGATTGGCTGGTTGACATAATGATATTCAGCAGAATGTCAGTACTTTCAGTGGAGAGGGCCTTTACATGAGATTTTTGGAGGATGTTGAATTTTGGGAACTTAAACACAATTTAAAATCAGCGAAATATTACCATTCGCTCTCAATATCATTGTGTGTCAAATTAATATGATGGTGGTTGTGGTCACTCAGTGCCGCAGCTTTCATTTGGCTATGCATGAACGTCAACCATCAGAGGTGGTCAGCTGGCTGCAGGGCTCTGCAGGCCCTGACTGACCCACCAAACTGTACTAGTGACATTAAGTCATGTGTGGAACTGCAGGCTGCTTGTAGATCATCATCCATTATTCTATACTCACAGATTTACACCACGAAGAGCGCAAACACATTTCTTATTTCTTAATCTTATTTCCAGAGCCTGTTTGGTTGTGGTCTGTACATTGTTACTGTACTACTATAATCTATATATGAACTGAATCATTTTAGATCTGGTTTTAAATTAGGAGGACCTCTATGGTGTAGTAGTTTGTATGTTATTTGTCAGTTTATTTTTCTGCCTAATGTTCATCTCTATTTCATAATAGATGAGGATTTCAGTGGATCATTTTGGTCATTGTATGCATTGCCATAAAGGTGGAAAACAAACTGAGCCTGTGCACAACAAACAAACAAACAAACGCTCTGCTAATGCAGCGGAGTATTTTGACCTATGGCCCACAGCTCTGGAGTTAATATGTCAATGAAGCATGATGACTGGTATTTTTAACACCATGCATCTTTCTGGGCCGACGTCCATCCCACCTGTCCTGCTACATCCCACCTGTCCTGCTACACAGGAAGGAATAAAGCTGGGACCCCCCACCCCTCCTTCTAGTACTTACAGCTGAATATTACTGTGAAGGCACAGAGATCTGTTTACAGCAGACAGGAGAGAGTCAGGAGTTCACTGTGAGTCATGGTGGGAGGGTTATTATTCACTCAGCTACAGTGCACACTGAGGTGGCAGTATAGATATTGATTAGTGAAGAAAACAGAGATGCTGAAGGAAGGTGATTTCTGAGCTGTTGCTATAGAAATACCCTCTGACTTGAAATATTTTCATATAATATATTCATCCCATGTGTTTATTAATACTACTTTAGACTTTCCAGGAGACAAACATCAACACCTTACTACAATCCAACTACAGTCCCGCTGCGTAATACCATACACAACACCATGAAGCCTCCAACCCCCAGCAGGTCTCAGCTGTGGACAGATTTAGCACAACAGCGGCACATTCTAGCAGCAGAGCTGGATGTGTTGAAATCTACCGGAAAGTGATCATTACATAACCCGAGAGATTGACAAGGAGCCCACAGGTCCAAATCTATGGAAGGACAACTGCAGAGGACTTCAGCTTGTACCCGGTCGGCCTCACAAGAGTCAGAATGTCCAGAGAACCAGTCATACACTCATGGACAAATCAACCTCTGTAAGTTCAGCATAGCCCTCATATGTCCATCACTGAGCCAAAACAGATACTCAGTTTCAACAGTATAGATAATATGAGTGAACGTAGCTTCTCTACGTATAAAGCAACTTAACCTATTTTTTACACAGAGCAGGAAGTTACTTCACTTAGTTGCAACAATAAAACAAATCTTTGATGGAACTTATTGTTGTTTACTTATTCACCATCCAAACTAATAGAAGTAGAATTAAGTAACTGTCCAATAGTGGGTTAGAGTAAGCGTATTATGACTGACAATAGTTTGCCTTCTTCATTATCCATCAGTGACATAAATAGCAAACTCCTTACACTTCCTTACACAGCAGGACTCATGCAGGCTTTCAGCTAAATGCTAACATCAGTGCGCTAACATCCACACACATATATAAGCATGTTGGCAATTACTATACTAGCCTACTGTGAGCACACTTGTTTACTCATCAAATTAGTTGATTGAAGTATTGGATGCACAGTTGCAGGGCCGATGAACAGACTATGTGTCGGACTGAGAGGGAGTCAAGCTGTAAGCATTGGCCAACTCATTTGGACTGGCTGGGGACTGAGGTTTGGATGTCTGGATAGATTATCTGTCTGTACCTGCACACAGTTTCATCTGAGTTGTCTCAGTTGATGGGGAGTTAATGCCTCCACTGTATGTTCACATAAGAATCCTGGGTGCAGCTTCAATTTCAGGCTCTGAAGGTGATGTCAAAGGAACGCTGCTTTTGGTAGAAAAGAGGAATTCCTCTACTTGGCATGAGCCCATTTTGAATTTCCACAGTTGCATCATTCTGAAAGAAAAGTCTTAACCCTCCACCTTCACCTCCACCTCTCCAGTTCTCCTACCTCCTCAACTTGTCTGCTCGGGGGACTGATTTAGCCCAGACTGGGTCACCTGATCCTCTGTCCACCAACCACAGAGCTCAGTGGCTGAACACAGCATCAAACTGGCACGTCAAGCCTGCACTGTGAC
>OMNW01034946.1:5179-32478 GCA_900303245.1 Selene dorsalis | reverse complement strand
TTATAATTCCTCTCCTGCTGCGCTCATGTTCTCACTAGGTTTTTCAGTGTGTGTGTGTGTATGTGTGTGTTTGGGGGGGGGGACTAATGAATTGATTAACGTTAGGCTCATTAAGGTAACTCATGGGGACATTCACTTATGTGTCGATTAGTTTTCAAGGACTCCTGAATAAATTTCCAGATTTGATAGAGGAAGGACAACTTTAAGCAGTGTTACTGACAGCTGCGGCCCTGTTGTCCCAGGTTGGAGGACTAACAGTGTTTTCTACATGATAGCATGAGTTTGCTGGCAAAAGTAAAATGGATTTGTCCTGTGCCATCTGTTTATCTGGGATAAAGTATGATGACAAACAGCAGCCAGTGTGTGTTTGTGTTCCAAATATTTAATGATCTCTGTAGCGAGGACATATATGAAGGAGAAAAAAATGATGACTTGCCATTTTAAAAATGTCAGTTGATTGGATGAAATTCAAGGGTCACAAAGTTTTAGATTCTGTTTTTCCAACAGTTCTCTCATCAGGACCTCGAACTGATTGTTTTATGTCAAACTAACTACTTTCTTCCTTGATTAGGTAGTTGCTCTTTGTGAAGTTGCGTGTCTCCATTGTGTGCCTATCACCTTTGCAGGTCTTAGTTATACTCAGACGTCTTCAAGCTGACCCTGTCCTCTCCTCCCTCGAAGGGATATTTGCAACTCCCACTTTGCTGTCAGAACCTCACATCCATCTTTTCCCCCACCCTCTCCTCTTATCCCTGTGTCCTGGAGAGAGCACAGGTTGATTTCTGCATTTCATGGTCATCCTGAGCTGCAGAATAGTGAAATCACCTCTATGCAACGCACTTTAATCTAGTAACTGGTAACAGTACAAGTTGTTGATTTTCTACTTTTACATAGTCCATCGTCCTCAGTAGCCTCCCAGAATGTGATTAGGTGTGTGCTCAAATTTTATTTACCTATTTAATGAAATCAGAACTGGGTTGTTTGTCTTTATCAGTTTTGCAAAGAGCACAAAGTCACAGATGGCTGTGGTTTTTAAGAAACTCAGCACTTCTCTGCAGCTCTCACTGGGCCTCTTCACAGACCAGCTGGTCACTCCTGTACATACAGTAGGTGTGGTGCTGCTGTAAATACACTCTGTCACCTTTTTCAGCTAAGTGAGGACACAGAATACATTTAAATACTTCCTTTTTAGTTAGTTTTAGTTAGAGCTAGTTACAATGTCATAGCCTTGTCCTTTCGATTGATATACCATCATGTTCAATATACAAATATGATCAAATGCTATTTTTTTTTACATAAAAACAGGCAAGTTGAAAAAAAGTGTCAGCTTTAATTAAATACAAAGCCGCATCACTTCTCTTCAATGACGTGTACTTTCCATGTAGACACTTAAACAGCCCTCCAACCTGATGGAACCAACAATATCAAGTTCAAGTTCAAGAGGGTTTATTGTCATTGTTGAAAAAATGAGATAGCGTTGGAGCGTTTTCATACATGGCAAAGAATCATTGTGTCCTGCACATGTTCAGTGTCTGCTAAATAAGAATAACATACTTAAAGCTATAGCGCAGAAGGACGAGGTTTCTTTGCCTTCAGGGTCTCCTTACAGTTGGTGAAGTGTAAATCCCTTTCACAACATTGTTATAAATGCAAGTCCTCCAGTCATGGACAGCTACATGTGCTTTTGTTGACAAGTTGAAACCTATGACCTATGAGTGAGAGCACTGACAAAGACTGAAGGCTGTAGTCATCATACTGATCTCAGATAAAAGACATTCAAAGACTGGTGAGTTTGACGGCCGTCTTGCATTCTGTCTTTTCTCTGAGCTCTCGCTATTGAGTAGAAACCGGTCGGAGATTTAACTAGAGCATGTCCAGTGCCCTCTTCAGAGATTCTCTTCCTTGCCTCCCCCAGCAGTGCTGTCTGTCTTTGGTTTCTTTTGTGCCTCTGCCACAATCAATGTAGTCTGAATATCAAGCTAGCTAGCTTCTCATTGCTAGGCAAGATGCACCAGGTTACATAGTGCAATACCAGACCAGATGTGTGTCAATGACAGGGGTGACCACCAGCAGAACAAATCAAAGCTAGGCCGGGGTCAGGACACATGATTGGGCCCATTAAACACAATTCTCAACAGGCCGGGCCACCCCCAACCAACCTGACCGGACGTGCTCCAACAGCTCCAAAACGCTCTCATGGACAAGTTGTGACCTGCACATTCACCACGCTATTAAATAATCATGTATAATTATGTATCATTACGACACATGAAGCAAATACTCGGAACTACTTGTGCTTTTAAAATCACTCCACCCAGCAGCCATGTCTGGAATCTAGTTCTGGCTATGCATTTGTCTCAAAAACAACTCTTAACATTACATTATTATTTCATAGCGTGGTGAATGTGCAGGTCACAACTTGTCCACAAGAGCGTTTTGGAGTTGCTGGATTGTGTATTTGATGAGTTTTGAGGGACAGGGGACCTGTACCATTCACCTCCATTGTGTTGGATGAGCAGCTCATGTCTCTGCCCCACGGATCTCAAAACAGCATGCACCGATAATTAAAGGTATTGAACCTACTCATATGTCTACAGGGATTATGACAATAGGTGAATTTGCCAAAAATGTTGAACTATCCCTTTAAGATGCCACTCACTCTCTAACAACCAATGTGTCCAGTGTCAAGAGGTCAACTCCTGCTGCACAGATCTTGTTGTTTGAAGGAGCTGCAGGATATTTGCTATTGCTACATAGATAATGTTAGAATAAGCGGCGGTTTACTTCAGCCTTGCAAAGAAAAACTAACGCTTTTACTCAGAGGTTTGCTTGTTCAAAATAGATGAAAGGTTGTGTAGTTGCCAGGTTTGATGAAGAAGACTACAGTTGGTCTTAAAGACGAACTGTGCAGTATATTTATGCTACATTGTTACCATAATTAAACAGCTTCAGAGTAATTGTGATGGTTAAATAAATGACTTGTAACTTGTTACAGGGAGAATGCAGGCTCTTTGTCTTCCATGTAGAGTCTCTTGGCTGAAAACCAACAGTGCATGATCAGTACCTCCGACCCGGTGTCCAGCTCCGGTCTTGGCAGCACCGTGACACAAACGCGCCACGTAACGTGTAATCTCTTGTTTATGACAGATAAGACTACACAAATATAGACATTGTAATGCGTATATGATAAATAACCATGGATTGCCATCTTGCTAGCTTCATTGAAAACAAATGCACACGGTCAGGAGGAGGGTTGGCAAAACAGAGGAAAAGTGACCGGACTTTGCATAGTTCCCCTTAAACACAGTGTAAAAGTGAGGGGCATCATTGTCATCTGTAGACCAGGCAGGATGTTACAGTTGGAAACGTTAGGGAGGCTCAGGAACTGAAAACCCAGGCCTGGTACTAAATCCTCTTTTACACAGGATCAAGATAACACATCCTCACTGCTGAAACTAAACCTTTTTCATCTAGTCTGAATCATGTGCACCATAAAAATGCTGATCAGAATACAACACAGCTCTCCCAGAGTGCTTCACTCTCTATACACCCTCCAACTCACTCAGTGTCTCAGTAGTAAGGGCTCCCATTTCACATTTGTGTACTACAGTGAAATGTGAGCATGTTGAAGTTTGTGAGTTCATTTGAATGTATCACACTGTGGTGCAGTTACTGGCAGTGGTGAAGTAATGGCACGATTAGTGACTTCCAGTTGTTGCTACACCAAAATAGAGAGACTGGTGTTATAAATACTTAGTTATCAAGTCATTATATTACTTTTGGTACCGAACAAGATGAGATGATTCGTAAAGAAGGATCTGGCAACATACTGCAGCTGTTTGAATAGAATTAGACCTCGTGGATGTTTCAGAATAAGAACATCAGAACATCACTAGAACAGCTGTCTCTGGAGTCTGGGTAAAAATTGGCTGATTTTGTCCTCTCGCTTCCTTTCTGTCATTTCCTGCTGCAGTTTCCTGAACTAGTATGCTGTCTCTGGTGCGCTTCGTAAAAACAGCTGTCTGGGTTCCTTGTTTCCTCCTGTAGACCCTCCATCTCCACCCTCCCGCTTTACACCCTGTCTCCACATTCACCTGCTCACCTGCTTTCCATGTTCTCCATCACCTGAGCGTCCCTGCCCGAACACACAGCTGTTTGTGTCATGATCCCAATGAGGCCTCAGACCCGTCCTCTGCCCACACTCAGTCACAGCGTCTGCTTTTAGTCCTGTTCTGTCTCCTTCTGGTCGTCCCTGTCTTCCTACTTGTCCACTGTGCAGTGAGACCAGCAGTTGTGACATAATCTACAAAGGTTTTTTTTTATATGGTGTGATCTTATTAACAGTTCACTATTACTACCACAGCTACCAATGGAGGCCCATGTTTTTTTTAAGTAAATCACCTGAAACAAAAAATGAACGCTGTGTTCCCTGCAGAGGTGTTGCAGTATGGCAGGCAACCCAGGCAATTGCCTAGGGCTTCAAGCTGGAAGGGGGCCCCCAGAGGCGGCTGACATTGGCCCATATCAATGACAACATGATGTTGCCAATGGGTGTGTACACAGAACATGGTGCATAGTATGCACAATGTTATTGTACACACTGCATGCAATAAGTTAATGCTGCCAATGCCAATGTTAATTTCTCCATTTAGCAGTAGAATAATGCTTTTGTTGATACCAACATCAGTTCTGCCGTCAGTAGATCAGTTTGTTCTGTCCAAACTGCTACTAATTTGTATTTGGAAGAGGAAAATATTATAAACCACCCAGTCATAACATTGTACCACCTGCCTAACACTGTGTTGGTCCCTTTTGCTGCTAAATACACAACAGACTGTGCTGCACTGTGTTGTGAGGCCTTTCTATCAGAAGCAGCATGAACTTCTTCAGCAGTTTGATCAACAGTATCTGGTCTGTTGGATGGGACCACAGGACCAGCCTTCTCTCCCCTTCCTGCTTCTAACACATCAACTTTGAGGACAACATGTTCACTTGCTGCCTAATATGTCCCACCCACTAACAGGTGTCATGATGAAGTGTTATTCAGTGTTATTCACACAGTGTTAGGCCTAATCCTCTTCTGGCTGAAATCAGTATTACAATAATAATAATGATAATAATCAGTATTTTTCTTTTAATTTTGTGTATTTATTTTGAAGGAAATATATATTATTTGTGAAGAGTATTAGAAAAACTGTCAACTTTTTTTTCACTTCCCAAAAAAAGTAGTAGCTTCTTTTATAACTACTACTGTTATGAACTATTGACCAAGGCACCATGCTATAAAAGACCAATTGTTTCACTATAGGTTGATCCTCCTCTTCCCTGATTTCTAAGCATATAGATAAAAAGAGGGCTGAGATGAGTCTGCCTCCTCCTCCTCCTGGATCCAGGCTCAGAAACAGTTCCTGCTCAGTAGATGTGTGATTCCAGTCCGTCTGGCGTGGACAGTTTGGCTGGCAGCTGTTCGCTCAGCTCATTGGGAGCTGCTGCTGACAGGACATCTGCTTCTGAGGAGGGCTCAGTCTGAGCAGAGGTCGGGGTGGTGTGAACAGATGGATGCTTTGATGGTGCTGCTGACATGTTGCTTTTCATATGGATTCATATGATCTGTAGAAACCCTCTCCTTTCTCCTCCCTGCCATGTAAATGTGACGTCATCTTCATCCCACCTCCAGAGTGCTTTCTATCAGCCAATGAGCAAACAGCCAGAGCTGTTTGAATCTGGAGATGTTAATGATGTGATAAAACCACAGCTCTGAGACCTGACATCACAAAGGTCAGGTGAAGAAATCACCACTGTGCCATATTCGGAGGTATCGTTCCAGTTTCAGTCAAATGGTAACACAAACAGGAAACTCTGTCTTCGTCCACTGCACATGATAGGAGGAAATGAAAAAAAAAAAAAATCAGAAACACTGTTGTCCTCAGGAGGAGAAGAGCTGCTGTTGTTGTTAAGGTTGTTCTCAGCTTCTGTTGAGCATCTCTTCTTGTTCTTTTTTAACAACACTGGGCTTGTTGTTTTGTAATGCATATGAGGAAGCTCATTACCATATCCAGCACCTGTCTCTCTCTTGCTTTCCCTCTCTCCCTCTCTCTCTGTCTCTCACACACACACACACACACACACACACACACACACACACACACACACACACACACACACACACACACACACTGACACAACCCCTCACCCTAACCTAAACTATCACAGCTCAGCTGTGTGTGTGTTGTCTTTGCCCATGATACTGGACCCTACAAGGTATCCGATGCGACACTTGTGTATAAATGAGTGTGTGTGGTAGAGTGTGGTGAGTGTGTGAACGTGCTGCCACCGTAAAGCACTTTATTTGTCACCTTATATAATAGTGTTCTATAAGGTGACAAAAGAGCTGTATAACCCCCGGAAACAGGAGGTGTGATGATCAGGCACAATGTCTTCAACAACAAGACACACACCATCTGCACATACACACTCATCATCTGAGCTTTTAAAATCTGTTTGTCATGGACGTTTGTCCAGACAATATTCAATACTATTTTTTATGGTTTTAAATCTCTGCCTTCACGTGACAGGTTCTGATCCACGTCACTGATCAGCAGCAGGGACACGATGAATAGAATAGAACAGAATGGTTGATAAAATGATGTGGGGATATTTTCTTTCTAATGTCTCTGAAATATCCACAGAGACCAAGATGATGCATATTGACCTGAGAATTGTGGAGCTATTCTTGATTTGTTTTAGATAGGTCTGTTTAGGAGCCTCGCCTCGAAAAACCTTGAGTGCTGAACAGGTTAAAAGTCTGCTCTCAGTAACCTTTTTGTAGATGAAGTCAGTATTATCAGTGAAACTCAGTTTTGATGTCAACATGAGTGGAGCTGCTCTTTCACCCGTTTACAGTTTCCTCTACACAGTCAAACTGACTTTTTTCAACCCAGATTGCGTTGTGATTGGGTGGCCCCAATAACTTAATAATAAGATGTTGTAATGATGCTGTGTAAAGCCCTTTGAGACAAACTGTTTGTAAAAACAGGCTATACAAATAAGAAGAAATAAGAAGAAAAATTTTTTAAAACAATAATAATAATGAAAATATATTTTTGTCTCCACACATGAAGTGAACAGTGAATAGCAAACCAAAGACACAAACTACCACACATTCTAATGTATGGGCTGGATTCTAACCTCACAGACTGACTGCAGTGTTTATGATGAGCTGATTTCTGTGTGTGTGTTTTATGTGTGTGTATGTGTTCAGGGAAGTGTGAGGACAGCCTGGCCACCCCTCTGCCCTTCAGCTCCTTCACCAGCTCCTCGGTGTTCACCCGAGGCCACGGAGCCGGTTATGCCAAACTCAACAGAAAACAAGGTGGGTCTCTACGTGCAGAGGAACTGTGTGGCTCCTCCTGCTGTGAGTGGATGTTCTGGTGAGACGCTGCCCCACTGATGCACGGGGCATTAGGTCGGATCAGTGATTCACTTGTTCATCAGTTTGTTTATCAAGACGCATCCTGTTAGCCAACACCGAGGAGGTTTAGCTTCCCTCAGACACTAATGAAAAGGGATTACAAACCACACAAAACAAACAGCACTGACATGTTGAAGTAAGATCGAACAAGTAGTTCATCCTCTGCACTACTGCTGCTAGTGCACTGAGTGGTTTTGACACATTTGTATATAGATTGGCATGTTGATGAGAGAAGATGATATGTTTGCTCTTCTATATTATTTTATTGATTTGATTATTTTGGGTGTGCACACATGTTAATCATTTAGAGAAATGAAAAGATGTGTGCACCAGATTTACCTGGAAGCTACTTTACTTTATCTGTTGTCACCCAACATATAATATCCTATATATTTTTAAAAAGTACTCCTAATAAAATGTGAATTATAGCAGCAGTTCTAGCCTCATAAAAAACATCAAAATTGCCCTGAATAATAGTATGATAATTAAAAGGGGACATAAAAGTGCCTGTAAAGTAGTGCATATACTTGTATACCTGTAACCCTCACCCTCCTCCTAACCCTTTGTTTTTATACACACTGCTCCACACTGTGCAGTAATTTTAGCCTTTGTACAAGGCAACACTGTGTCTATACATTTCTTCAATACTTTTGAATTACAGTTTTTCTCTATTGGGTTGGCTCATTTCTTGAAACAGAAATGTTATTCTCAAAATAACATGGACAAACCTCCAAACCACTTGGCAATTGTTCACAACAGAATTTAATTTCTCATTCATTTCAAATGAATCAAATTGCCAATGTCTACATGTTTGTAAATGATAGTACAGTTGGCACAATTTCCACGTGAATAGATCTTGTTGATCTAAACTGATAAACTGTTGATTCTCAGTCTAATGGTTGTTCTCTCCAAAACATGTCATTGTAAGTCATCACATGCACAATAGTCTGTTCAACTGTCCAAATGAGTCAGGAACATAATAGCATGAAGACCATCTATGAATCTGTTGGAACATTTGATAAATTGATTAACTGACTGTCAGGTGAAACTGGAACTTGACTAATGAAGGAGGAGCTGAACACATCAAACAGTATGTTTAGTTACCTGGCAGGTGTTTATGTGTTTATCTTACAGTATGTTGTGCTATACACATTTTCTTTTTACTCTGATGTTTGGAAGTTACTTCATGTGTGTGAATAAAAATGGTTACAATTTCCTTGGCAGTATGAGTGCAATGTGTGATGTCAAGCCTTGGAGGCTACTCTTACTGTAACATCCTTTTTTTTCAGTTTTATACACAATTGTATTCTGTTAGCTAGACAAAAAAACTAATACAGTATCCACTGTCAATGAAGGACTGGCCTAAGACTGAGAGGTGGACATGAGGGATGTTTCAATGGTCCTCTGCCATAGTGACAGAACATCTACACATTTTGACTTGCAGTGATTACACAATGCCAAAGGGACGATGCAGTTTGGGGGCACTGGCTATTTATATGAGAAAGGAATTTAGTTTTGACACACTGTGTGAGTGAACTGTTTCAGGAGAAATATGAGCTTTTGCAAGTGACCTACGGTGTTGTGCTGTAATTTCTGTTTCAAGAAATGAGCCAAACCAATGGAGAAAAACCATAAACAGGAAACACATTTACAGAACTGGACCAGCACTGATCAGGTCAACTGCCACACAGTGTGAACTTTCCTAAGAAAAACTCATTTTTTAGGTTCACTTCCTGTGATTGCCCACAGAGCTGGTTTCTCTTAAAGAAACAGCACAGAAACACATCCGCTCTAATTCTTCATGCATCTTTCCCATAGGTGCTGGAGGCTGGTCGCCCCTGGATACGGATCGTTACCAGTGGTTACAGATGGACCTGGGTTCGAGGAAGCAGGTGGTTGCCATAGCGACTCAGGGTCGCTACAGTAGTTCTGACTGGACCAGCAAGTATCGGCTGCTCTACAGTGACACACAGAAAAACTGGAGGCCTTATCTACAGGATGGAAACATCTGGGTGAGCAAGAGTCTCATTAAGTCATTCATACATGAACTTGTATAATAATAATAATAATAATCGATCGGTTTTATATAGCGTCTTTTAAGATAGTGGTGGTCTGTAGCCACCGCTGCCCTGGGGCAGACTGACAGAAGTGTGGCTGCCATTGCACACCAAACCAACCACCCCCCAACCATCACCAAACATTCATACACAGGGATACATGAGCCTTCTCACCTTCAACAAAAAGATTCTCCTTGTTTGTGAAACCACAGCTACAGTAGAACCTCACAGGAGGTTCCACACTCCTCAGTTTAAAGCTGATGATATTACTAAACATAGATATACACTCAACCGCAAATTACAACTTTACCCCCAACCCTTACCGCTATTCTCATAATATTATGAATTATCCCTGTAAAAATGTAACTTTTATGATTTGGCTTGAAATTTCTGTCATGGTACACAATTACATATTTATATCAAGATATTTTGTAAAGATTTAATTTATTACTTTTCCGAAATACAAAAAAAAAAGACAAAATATGACATATATGAGCAGTAACTAGGTAAATGATCATTATGATTGTGAATTAACCAGTTTATTATATTTTATACTATAGTAGTTCAGTGTAATTGAACTAGAGATTTGAGTTCCTTTCTTGGGACCAGTTATTTTGGGGAAATGAAAACAGACACACCCTCAGATCGTGAGGAGAGATAATGTGCAGCACAGATATGTAAACTATCAATCATTTCAAGTCACAGGAATATGTTATAGAGCGTTGTACCACTGATACTGTTAGTTACAGTATGTGACATTTAAGCTTAAAAAAAGAGAGAACTCAGAGTGTTCTGTCTGTGTTAAATATGATTATTAATTATGATCTAGAACCCCCATTCTTATTTTTATGTCTGTATCATAAATATTTTTGGAATGTGTTTTTTTTTTTGTTTTAAGTTGCATCACATGGAACTGCAAGAAAACCACAGTGTGTTTGTTTCTGTGTCTCAGACGTTTGAGGGGAACGTGAACAGTGAAGGTGTGGTCCGGCACGAGCTGCAGCACGCCATCCTGGCTCGCTACATCCGCTTCATCCCGCTGGACTGGAACAAGGAGGGACGCATCGGAGTCCGTCTGGAGCTCTACGGCTGCTCGTACTGTGAGTACAGGAGGACAACCCGAGACAAAGACCCTAGTCTGGTCTATGATAGTAGAGAAAGTTTTTGTCACAGAGGTAAAACCCAGGTGGAGCTGGTGGCTGTGTGAAGCAGGGATGATGTCAGAGGAAAAGATGGGTCTAGTACATGCTGGGTAAAGGGCAGCAGAGGTTGTGTGAACAGCAGAGACAGGCTGGAGGCCGGCCCTGGGATCCAGTAAATAAATGTTAATTCGCAGTTTAATTAGCAGACAAAGAACTAGATTCACTAGAAATGAGTTGCAGCCACAGTGAACCTGCCACAAAGCAGACTGTACACCTGTACTGGAGTGTTGATGAGGTGATGAGTAGCAGGTGTGGAGATGAGCAGAGGGAAGCCACGCCCACTCACATGAATACACACACAGATGAAAAGGGGAAGGGTAAACACAAGGGGGGGGGCTCTACACAATAACACATAGAAATGCTCCCTAACAAGCGAAATTATTATTATTTTTTGTAAAAAGAATGAAGAATTAGATAGATCGATTGATAGATAAATCGATAGATCAGTTGATAGATAGATCGATAGATTGATTGATAGATAGATAAACAGGAAATGAACTACAGTAGACAACACAACTTGACAGACTCAAACCCTGACAGTTGTGGAGGCAGGTGTTAGAAAGCTTTAAAACTTCATCAGAAGTTTGGCGTAAAAGAGAAACCTGCAGTAAAAAAAGCTGTTTAACTTGGTCTTTCACCCTCTGAAGCGGTCAGTGTTGAAGTCCATGAATTTCACTAGAGGACTGAGAAGAGACAGTGGGAGTGGACGCTGTCATGTCTCGGGGGTGTCACAGTAGACCGACTCTGTCGTCACAGATGCTCCATTTCTATCTGAGCAGATCAGATGAGATGTAAAGAGGTCAAAACTCTGCAGAACTTAGTGTAAACACCTCAGCAGCAGGAGAAGTTGTTCCAGAAACCTTGATGTGCTTGTAACACTTAGAATCAGGTCAGTTTCCATAAATCTATGGAGCTGTCACTCAGAGCCTCATGACATTACCTCAGGGCTCCTACTGTAAACTACTGCTGGTAGTGCAGCAACAGCTTATTTATGTATTCCTTTATTTTGTTACCTTTATGTAACCAGAAAAGTCAATTGAGAACCAGTTCTCATTTACAATGACGACCTGGCCCAGAGGCAGCAAAGACAATATAAAACAACAGGTACATTGAAAGCAAGGAACACAAATTTACACATATTCATATCAAAATGTAAAATTATAGTATGTACAGTACAGTATGTGCAGTAATTCTGATTTTGAAAGGCAACCAGTATCAGGAGCAAAGATCACAGACAACTGTTCAGAACAAGTGTGTAAAAGAGGAAAAGGGAATGAATTAGCTGGGTTTTAGCTTCTGTTGCAACTGGTTCCAGTCACCAGAAGCTGTGGACCGAAATCAGAAATGGCCAAAGGAGTTGCGGGCTCCTGGGATGAGCAAGTCAATGTAATTACTGGGGCGTAAACTACCGTCACTGTTATGGATATTGAGTAGAGAGCGGAGATAAGCAGGGCTTTTGCCAGTTATGGTTTTGTAAATGAACTGATACCAGTGAATCAGTCTGAGGGAAGGGAGTGATGGCAGCAGTGTTGGGTGCTGAGAGGAAGTGCCGGTGACAAAGCGGATGGTGGCCTTGTAGATGACGTCCAGTCTATTGCAAAAGTTTTTGGAAGCAGTTCTATAGATTGCATCACCACAATCTAAGATTGGAAGGATTTCCATGTTAAGTGTTTTGCAGAGTGGATGAAAGATTTATTTGATTTATTCCGATCCTGATCCAATCCTGGATTTGACTTTGGAAGGCAAGGTGACAGGTCTGGATCACAGCTCTGTTCTTCAGAACACAGAGTTATTATATTTTTTCACCTTCCAGGGGCAGACGTGGTCAGCTTTGACGGCCAAGGCGTCATCTCATACCGCTTCAGGAGTAAGAAGATGAAGATCGTGAAGGACATCATCTCTCTGAAGTTTAGGACCACGGCTCGAGACGGGGTCCTGCTCCATGGAGAGGGACAGCAGGGGGACTACATTTCCCTGGAGCTCCGCAGGGCCAGACTGCAGCTCAGCATCAACTTAGGTATCCTCCTTTAAAGTCTGAGTGTTGTCAAGGACAGCGGAGCCAGTCAGTCTGTTCTAATGAAGCTCTCAGGACTCTGTTGTCTCACATTGCCCTTTACAGCCTTCTCCTGTTTGTGTGATTCACTCACTTCTCCCCAGGCAGTAACCAGTATGGCTCCATCAAAGGTCACACCTCTGTGACCAGTGGGAGCTTACTGGACGACGACCACTGGCACTCGGTCCTCATAGAGCGTTACCGTAGGAACGTCAACTTCACCCTGGACCACCACACTCAACAGTTCAGGACCAATGGAGAGTTCGACCACCTGGACCTGGACTATGAGGTAAATACTCTGCTGTCAGACCTTTCATCAACTCACATCACAGTGGTACAAACACTGGTGGAATCAGCCCACTGATGAAAAAAACTCTGTCCACCATGTCATCCAGTACCTGCACCTGGAGGCCAGAAGTTAAAGCTCACACAGTTTCAAGGTTGATGTTCACATGTAGTGTGATAATAAATCAGCTCTAGGTTCTATATTAATACTGTGAGAGTATCAAAGCCTCAGTCCACAGAGAAATGACCAGAGCCTGCATTCAGAAACTGAGCCTGAAAACCAGCCATCAGGACTTCCTGTGAATTTGTGATGTCACAACAAAGCAGTCACCCCCCCGCAGCCATGCCCTGCTGGATTTGTTTTACCTGGAATTTTTTCAGTCGATCACCCAGAAAACTGTTGTTACTAGCTCTCCAGAGAGAATCCTGGGAGAGGTGTAGAACTACACTGATAAGGTTTGTGGTTCATAAAAGCACTAATTTATCTTCAAATAAAACACGAGGTGAAATAAATATGGAGCTTCAAAGTGCAGATCATGAACCCAGAGGCCTCTTCCTGTCAGTGATGTTGTTCACCAGGTCTGTGTGTAATATTGTGCAATTCAGTAGAACTGCACAGGGTCACTAATCTGGCAGGGTTTCAGACTGTTGCTTTCAGGAAACAACTGCGCCTCTTCTCTGTCACTCGGTTTAAGCCATTACTTTACTTGTGCTGTTTTTCTGATCTCACCAAAAGCATCTTTTCAGTGTGGGCAGGGTCTGGAACAGAGAGACACAGATGTGTTCATACATACATCCAGCGTTGCATTGATAGACTCAGACTTTCTCTGATTTGTAATATTAAAGTTCAGTTCAGTTGTAGTGAAACCTGATAAGACCTGATAATACTGCTGACTCAACTGCTGCTCTTCCGCAGTGTGTGAGAGGAAGAGGATGATAAGAGTCTGTACCTCACTGCTGCTTCACCTTTGATGAATATCAGCCCAGACAGGCTGCCGTCATCATTGGATCGAAATAAAAGAAATAAATTACACATTTGACATTTGACATTTGAGGAACTGCAGCTTTTGGTTCTTTAGCTTTGGTTCTGAATGATTGATGCTTGGTTAACACATGAACATTCCCAGTAACACCAGTCTGACCAGTTCTGAGAGAACACTGGGACAAAATTTTAAAGTCTTAAAGCCTCTTCTTCATCTGACACTACAGTAGAAGTACATAAAATTTTTCATTCACCATTTTATTTGGTGTTTGGGTGGATAATGTAATTTGATATAGGATCAGGTGTCTGATAATTCACATGTATTTTTATTTATTTATTTATTTAAGTCCGAAACAATCCAAACTTGAATAACAAAGGACCTCTAACTTGTAAAATAAAGACGGCAGGCAGGATGATCCCTGGGGTTTTCTCTTTAATCGTACTTGGCCTGGTGTCTGACTGATGATGTAACACACAAAGACAATAAGCAACGCAATGACTATTGGCACAAAAAACAGGTAGACTTCCTCACAGGTAGCACGTGTCCTTTGGTCTGTGTCGTCCACTCTGCTGTGTCCTCAGATCAGTTTTGGAGGAGTGGCTGCTTCAGCGAAGCCGAGCTCAGGAGGCAGGGAGAACTTTGTGGGATGCATGGAGGGGATCACCTACAATGGAGACAACATCACCAACCTGGTCCGCAGGAAGAAGGTGGACACGTCCAGCTTCGTAAGACACCTCCTTCAGTCCGTGTTTGTCATTAATGTGTTATGTGTTGACCACAGGTGGTCCGGACATACAGTATATAGGTGTATGTAGTCTAGTGTTAAGTCACCTACAGTCCGTGATTGATGCATCACCCCTCCCTCTCCCTCTCCCTCTGTAGCGTAATCTGACGTTCTCCTGCAGCGAGTCCAACTCCTTCCCCGTTTTCTTCAACTCCACGTCCTTCCTGCGGCTGCCGGGTCAGAGCGACAGTGACTCTCTGTCAGTCAGTTTGTCCTTCAGAACGTGGAACCCCAACGGGCTGCTGATGTTCACGGCGCTGGCCGACGGCTGGCTGGAAGTGGGACTGATGGAGGGCAAGGTCAACGTCTTTGTAAACGTGACACAGCGGAAGAACGTACGTTACATTGATATCTCATCAGGTGAGTCGATCGTTGATTGAAAGTTCTGGAGCCTCTTAGTGACCTGTTTTTATTATAGACTGAAATGTGTTTCTCCTCTCAGGGTCAGGTCTGAATGACGGCCAGTGGCACAGTGTCCATCTGAACGCGTTCGAGTACTATGCAATGCTGACGGTTGATGGAGATGAGGCGTCTACAGTGAGAGCGGTCATGCCCCTCCACATCCAGACTGGAGGAACGTACTACTTCGGAGGTGACCGTTCAAAAGTCTGATCTCCAGTGTAGCTTTGTGTGTTCCAGGTTTGGGCAGTGTAGACCAGGTCTTACCTGACTCACTCCACCCAGCTCCTGGTGCAGACTTCTGCTGATAGTTGATCAGAGCATTTCCACTGCATGTGCTGCGGTCCGTCACAGCTCCAGCAGGAATACGCAGAGGAGCACACAGCCATCACATATCAATCAACATAGATCAGATCACTCCATACAGGAAGTAGAACGCACAGAATATCCAGTAAATTTTAAAATGTAACACAATGGACAAACTGGAGATGGAGCAGAGACACAATGCAGGCGGTGGGCGAAGGTTTGAGCCATCAGTCGAACCTGAACTGTTACGGAGATGGAACGGAGCAGAGACAGAGAATGTAGAAATCTGTGGTTACAGATGTTCCAGTCAGAAGCAGCTGGTCTTAAATCCTAAATCTCCACTGTTCTACCTCTGACCACCAGTTTGTCTAAACTCTCAGCGCTGACCATGAGGGACATGAGTACTAGAGAAAACTGGGATCTCCTAAGCATTTATATGTGTGTTAAAGGTCAAAGGTTGGCGGTTTCCAGACACAGCTGCAGACCTAGGTGATAGCTGGTACTGTCACCGGGTAGCACATTGCGTGAGAAAGAGAGAAACAACTGGTACCTTCCATTCACCTAGGAACTGTAAATCTGTATCTTAGTGTTTATGCCCAATAGCCAATAGAATGCTAACACATCTCTCCATACAGGCTCTGTCCACTTTTCCCATATACGAGTCTGAACTTGTGATCTGGCCCCTCAGAACTGAGGTGGCATCATTCACTCATGTTGTGTCCATGACTTTTCTGTTCCTCTTGATCAAGTCCCAATGAACTAAACAGGACTCCGGTGCTTCTTCTCCCAGCATCACCCGCAGAATATCTCCTTAACTATGACGGAGCATCATGCTCCACTGACAAACTGTTTCTCCAGTTTTTATAATGACCTTCTTCTTCTGCTCATCTCCAGGCTACTTCATGCACACTAACACCCGGTTGGCTCAGCGGCCCTTCCAGGGCTGCATGCAGATGATCCACATAGATGACCATCTAGCTGACCTCAGGGCTGTGGAGCAGGGCCTGATCGGAACCTTTGAAAATGTCAGCCTGGACATGTGCGCCATCATAGACAGGTACACCGCTCGGTGTGAGAGTATTGTAGGTTGGAAACTGATCTGTTTTGCGTTACTGTCGAGTGATTAAGTTTCCATCCTGTTGGTTTGTGCTACATCAGGTGTGTTCCCAACCACTGTGAGCACGGGGGTCGCTGCTCTCAGACCTGGGACACGTTCAGCTGCAACTGTAATGGCACTGGATACACCGGAGCTACCTGCCATACCTGTAAATACACACACACACACACACACTATGTACACAGTGTTTGCTGCCTCTGCTGAGCTGTGTGGTGTCTCCTCTGCAGCCATGTACCAGCAGTCCTGCGAGGAGTACAAGCACCAGGGGAAGAGCTCGGGCAGCTACTGGATCGACCCAGATGGAAGTGGATCTATTGCCCCCTTTAGAGTCAACTGTGACATGACAGGTGAGAAAAGAACAGAATGGAATAGAATGGAAGAGTGAGCAGTTCTGCCATTGTGATTTGACCTTTACTGAACCTGTGGTGAATCTCTTTGACCCTCTCTGACTGACGCTTTGCCTCTGGTGTTTAGAGGAGAGGGTCTGGACCACGCTGAAGAACAACCTGTCTCCTCAGACCTCAGTCACCAGTGCAGACCAGGAGGGGAAGGCAGCGCTGCAGATCACTTATAATGTGACTGATGAACAGGTACACAGTGAGCACCACCTCTGACCTGGTTCAGAGTAGAGTAGAAAAAAATCCTTTCATTGTCATTCAGTCAGTAGCACAGTCACAACCAGAAAAAAACACAATATAAACAGGGCGTGCCTGATAAAACATATTGCACATATGAAAGACACATATTGCACGAACCTGTGATAGCTCTGAAGGCAGAAGAGAAAGCAGACTGTGACAGGGGTGGGTATTGTCCACAATGATCCTTTATGGCCTGGACAGGTCAACAGGTGGCAGCGTGACCCCAGTGATCCTCTCGCCTGCCCTCACCACTCTCCTCAGTGTCTCCCTGTCTGATTCACTGCTGCTCGCATGCCTCAGAGAGATGCTGCTGGTTAGCACACTGTCTGTGGTGCTCTGTAGAAAGTGGTGAGGACAGACGAGTTGAGCCTCCATAAAAGGTGCTGGCTTTGGTGAGTTTTTCTGTTAGTTTGTTATAGTCTGACTAGAGCTGGTGTTGGTGTGGCAGCTTTTCCACTGGTGCAAAAAACCTGCTGGGACCTGTTGACATCAGGTTCGATCAGCATTCACCCCTGGGTCACATGACTCACAGGTCCTCTTCAAACCCGGTAACATCCATCTCAAGTCTTTGAGTTGTGTCCAGCTCCAACTTGTGTCCAGCTCTAAGTTCAGGTGTGAACATCCTGGAGACCCACTGAGGACACATTTGAGAGGTCTAGACCATATGTGCCACAATCATTGATCTCAATGCAGGCAAGACAGCTTTATTTGTAAAGTTCATTTCATGCACAAGGGCAACTCAGTGTTAAAGACAAATTATCAGTAGAAAAAAACAGAACAATTAAAACATACAATATAGAAACAAGAGAGGAAAAGGAAAACAAAGGCATAAAATAAGAAAGTGCAGCATAACATAACAATTTACACAAAACTTTTTTTTAAGAGCACAAGAAAAAACAAACATTTAAAAAAACTCTCACACATGGGGCTAATTTTCAGTTTCACTATTAACCAAAATGATTTTACTGTTTCCAATGGATAAAAGCACACACACAACTGACCTGTCTGTTGATTATTACACAGCACATACTTGTTCATTTGCATATAAAGAAGGAAGTGAGATCTGACTTCAAGTGGTCAGTTGAGACACATGCAGAGACTCATTTCAAAGCAGGTGTGACCAGGGCCAAAGGTTCCTATAATAACAAGAAACACACAGAGTTCATCTGCCCTTAGTTTCTATCATTCGAACAAACGCTGTTTCCCTCACTACTTGTTTCAGTGGCAGTATCCTAACTAAGCCATGGTGATGGTGATGTGCAGTGTAACAGCTGAAGTGTCAAGTGACAAATGACAAAAGTGTGTCTCCTCCTGTGTGCAGGTGCTGTCCATCACCGGCAGTGCAGAGTACTGTGAACAGTATGTAGCCTACGCCTGCCGCATGTCTCGTCTGCTCAACACCCCAGGTAACAGGAGTCATCTCAGCTTCTTCACACACACACACACACACACACACACACATTGCTCTGGTGTGATCCAGCTGCGCTCTGTATCCTGAGCAGGATATAATGTTTGAATCAGTCTGATGAGGGAAACTGATTCCAGGGTCTTTGGTTTGATTCCAGACGGCGTCCCGTTCACCTGGTGGGTAGGAAGAGCCAACGAGAGGCATTCCTACTGGGGGGGCTCCGGGCCCGGGATACAGAAGTGTTCCTGTGGCATCGAACACAACTGCACTGACCCCAAATACTACTGCAACTGTGACGCTGACCAGAGGACGTGGTGAGTGGACGCTTGACCTCACCACAGCAGCAACGAGCTCATGAACGCTGTCACTGCACTGTGACAGGATCCTGTTTTATGAGCTGCATTTCTGCTGAAGCTTTCAGTCAGTGAATGAATTTTCCTTTTATCTAAAAGCCACAGAGTGTACACTGTTCCTGTTACAGAAGAGAAACCAATCACAGCCTAGTCCTCCACTGTCAGTCATCTCAGTGTCCTCGTCTTAGATAAATCTAGATTCTTCACAGAGACCGTGATCTGATCTGAGGTCAGACCGTGATCTGATCTGAGGTCAGATCGTGATCTGATCTGAGGTCAGACCGTGATCTGATCTGAAGTCAGACCGTGATCTGATCTGAGGTCAGACCGTGATCTGATCTGAGGTCAGACCGTGATCTGATCTGAGATCAGATAGTCATTTAGTTTGAAATGTTTGCTGTGTTTATCACAGACTTTCGACAGCTTTTGATTCCACAGGTTCTACAGAGTCATGAGGCTCGGTAAATACACTGTGGGCAAATACAGCTATGTGGTAGCATAAAAAAACTACAACGCAATAATGAATCCGACCTGTGGCCCTCCGCTGCATGTTATTCTCTCAGCCTCCACTGTCCCATCCAAATGAAGGCAAAATGGCCCCAAAATAACATACTACTGCAAAACCCATGAACATTGGGAACAAAGACAGAAGTGTTGCACTCTCATAGATACTCATAGTATTTATTTTTCATTCTTCATTTCTATAGGAAAACATTTTGCAAGTATTTGCAGCATGCCCATTCTCATCAGTCTGAGTGTATGTACTTTTGAAACATCAAGGAGTTTTGTCAGAGAAGTCAAATGTTGACGAGTGGTTAGGTTATATTGGTTAACGTAGGTGGTTAGATCATCAAGATTGTTAGATTGTGTTGTGGATTTATTTCCTGACAATAGCTGATTATGTGCTCACTGAACAATTTAAAAGACAGCTAAACATGAGTCCTATCTTATATCGTATAACAGAATGAAACTGATGTTTCACTTTGTGTGTGTGTGTGCAGGAGGGAAGATGCAGGCCTGCTGGTGTATAAAGACCATCTGCCGGTCAGTCAGGTTGTGGTTGGTGATACAGGCAGAGCAGGATCTGAGGCCAAGCTGACCATAGGACCACTCAGATGTCAGGGGGACCGTGAGTGTTTCTCTCCCTCTGATCACACATTCATCTTCACACAGACTGAATGTGATGTTTCATCAATAGGAGCTCTCATGTCCTGCTCTTGTTCTTTAACAGGGAACTACTGGAACGCCGCCTCCTTCTCCAGCCCCGCCTCCTCCCTCCACTTCTCCTCCTTCAGAGGTGAAACCAGCACCGACATCTCCTTCTACTTTAAGACCTCCTCCACTCATGGAGTCTTTCTGGAGAACCTGGGAACCACCGATTTCCTCCACATTGAGCTCAGAGGTGTGTGTGTTCACTGCATATGGATGTTTTGTAAATAAAGATTTTTAAAGTCGGTACATGACGAGCTTCAGTTTCAGGTGTACGTTAGTATCAGGTACTCTATCAAGACCTTTTTATAGTAAAGCTTGTTCTAGTCATGTTCCATGTTCCTTAAGAGGAACCTGTGGTATGTGATATGTATAATTAGCTGAAGTGTTGATTCTGAAAATGTTCTGAAGGGGATGAAAACGTCTCATTGTAGGAGACTTTATACTAATTCTAAATCAAAAGGACAAATTTTGCATGATCTGAAAAGGATTCTGATGTGTGATGTTTCTCTCAGGAGGCTCTGTGGTCGTCTTCTCCTTCGACGTGGGCAGTGAGAGGATGGAGCTCAGCGTTCGCTCACCAGTGCCTCTGAACGACGACCAGTGGCACCGAGTGGAGGCTGAGAAGAACATCAAGGAGGCAGTGCTGCAGCTTAACGGGCAGTACAGGGAGGTCAGACCCACCCCCCCACAGGGACACACAAAACTGGAGTTCTACAGTGAGCTATACATTGGTAAGACACACGCACACACACACACACACACACACACTGTGTCAAATGATGTCACATTAATGAAATACATGCTTAGTTCAGGGTGTGAACAATGGGAAAAGAGTTTTTGCCTGGTGACACTTCCAACATAAAAGCATAAAATCTCCATGGTCATATACGTCCTGCCTATAATACCTCATGAGGAGTTTCTCAGTGCATTACATAGCAGGTTGTGCTGTCTCTTCCTGACCCAGGATCAGGAAGAGACAGCACAACCTGACATGGTCTTATTCTAATCAATATTTTATGAACCCATATAGACATTTATAATTTACTAGATATTAAAAGCACTGAAGTCAATAAAGCTCCCATACTGTACAGCACCACTGAACCATGTATATGTATTTTCTCTTAGGCAAATTCGCCTGTTGCCATAATCTCTATAGTCATATCAGTGCATGTTGTTTTGAGATCTGTGGGGCAGAGTTGTGAGCTGCAGTACAGGTCCCCTGTCCCTCATCAAACTCATCAAATACACAATCCAACAGCTCCAAAACGCTCTCTTGGACAAGCTGTGACCTGCACATTCACCACACTATGAAATAATCATGTATAATCATTATGTATCATAAGAAGCAAATACTCATATGATTTGATATCACTCCGCTCAGCAGCCATGTCTGGAATGTCGTTCCAGCTATGCACTTGCCTCGAAAGCAACTCCATCATGTAATGTTACATAATTATTTCATAGCGTGTTGAATGTGCAGGTCACAACTTGTCCACAAGAGCGTTTTGGAGCTGTTGGATTGTGTATTTGATGAGTTTGATGAGGGACAGGGGACAGGGGACCTGTACCATTCACCTCCATTGTGTTCACTGAGCAGCTCATGTCTCTGCCCCACGGATCTCAAAACAACATGCACCAATAATGAAAGGTAACGAACCTACTCATACAGGGATTATGACAATAGGCGAATTTGCCAAAATGTTGAACTATCCCTTTAAACTAAAACAGCATTTTTAACCCCTTAGATGACCAGTGGTTGTTCTATCTTTTGTTTTAATGTATTTTAAATTATTTTTATCTGTACAAGCACCTTTTAACTATTTTAGAAAGGTGCTATATAAAGTTGATTATAATTGTTATTAAATATTTTAGAATAAATATGCTAAATATGAGGGTTAGAGTTTTATTCATGCATTTAGCTCATGTAGAACTTTGGTTTTATTCAGTCATAGAGTTCAGTAGTGAGATGATGGCTCCCCCCCTCTATTGTTGTGTATGCACTCTATGTTACATCATTAACAGCTGTTAACTCAGGTCAGTATTAAACATGATTGAATATTGCAGTTTTATAGTGCATTATTAAGAAGATAAGGAATTCACTGCTTTATACTGTTGTACATTGTACAGGACACGTTACAAGCTCTCGTATTGTAAACACAGTGACTGAAGCTCTTGCCGAAACTGGTACAAAAGCAGCCACCACTGCTAACTTTAGTAATGTAGCGGTTGTAAAACTTAAATAGAGTGTGTGCTCAAATTGTCTACATTAGGAGAAGGTGAGGATGTCAGAGAATCTGACAGCAGAGGAAGACGACATTGATGAAAGAGCTTCTCCACAGTGACAGTGGTGGACCTGTAAACCTGACCCTGAATGTGACACAAACACCTGATGATGAATCAGCTGTAGACTTCAGAGCTGGAGCTGTAAACCTGACCCTGAATGTGACACAAACACCTGATGATGAATCAGCTGTAGACTTCAGAGCTAACGCTACACTTTCATTGCCCAGGTGCGTCGAGCGGTCAGAGGGGTTTCCTGGGCTGCATGCGGGCTCTGAAGATAAATGGTGTGACCTTTGACTTGGAGGAGAGGGCAGCAGTGAGTCCTGGGGTGAGTCCTGGTTGCCAGGGCCACTGCAGCAGCTATGGGATGCACTGCAGGAATGGTGGAAAGTGTGTGGAGCAGTACAACGGATACTCCTGCGACTGCTCCCTCACCGCGTACGATGGAGCCTTCTGCACGGATGGTACGACCTCAGGTTCACTAGATGATGTCATCATTCATTAGATTAGCTATAACAAAGAGTGATCAACGGCTTTTTTCTTCTGTTGCTGTTTGTGTGTGTGCGTTAGATGTTGGTGGTTACTTTGAGACAGGAACCTTGGTGCGTTACGACTTCCCGTTGGAGGCGGGGCCTTTTGCGTTGCGGGAGGTGAAGAGCCTATCAGGTGTCAGCGTTCCTAGTGAGGCCAACCTGACTCAGGAGGAGCTGGTGTTCAGCTTCAGTACCTCCAACACCCCCAGCATCCTGGTCTACATCAGCTCCAGGACTCAGGACTACCTGGCTGTTGTGCTCAGGCATAATGGTGGGCTCAACAACAACATCCCATCCAAATTATTTCTTATGTCATTCAAATTAATTGATATACTGTATGTCATTTACTGCTGCTGCATTGCTCTCCTGTGTCTGTACGTGTGTCCAGGCACCCTCCAGATCCGCTACAGTCTTGGGGGGCTGACAGAACCGTACACCATAGACGTTGACCACCGTAACCTGGCCAACGGACAGCCGCACTCTGTCAACATAACAAGGAACCTCAGAGAGATACGACTGCAGGTGAGTCATCCTGTCACAGCAGCAGGACCTGACTGTATAAAGGTGTTTCTTAAATTGTGGACACTTATGAACTCTTGAAAAAAATCTTTTAACTCTGTTTTTACTATTTCAAAAGCTTTCTTAGATCTGGAACAAAGGTCTTAACTTAGCTTTGACTGTAATTTTGACATCATTGACTGTCAGCCAATTGTGTGAGGATAATTATGCACAATGACTATTTTCACTTTTTGGAGCAAAAGTTAGTTAAGTTTCAGACTTGCTCACATAACTCAGTATCTAGCAAACTATATACACTGAATATATGTACATAAAGTGAAATGTCTTATTTCTGAAGTAAAATATCCAAACAGTAACTCGTTCAGTCATCAACACCCTCAGATCAGATCAGGATGCATCAGTCTTCTAATGACTCCCATTTGTTGAGATCAGTAAGTCATGATGCTTCTGTCTGTGCTTCTGGTACTTTCATTTGTAACATCATTTGAACAGCAGTTTGAAAAACCTTTATTGCTCTCAAACAGTTGGTGTGATGGTAATGACACATGGACTGGGGGCAGCCATATTTAACTATAAAAAATGATCTAATTGCTCATATATAAAATATAAAACATTTTACAAAGTTTTTATGTGACAATACAAAGTGAAGTTTTAATGATTTTAACATTTTTTATTACTTTACTGTGAAGAAGATGTTTAAATGTCTGGGTTGGGGACAAGCCCAAAATGTAAATTCTGGCATATCTGGATTTTCAGCATGGAAAAAAAAGGTCATAATTGAGACAATATTGTTTTTTCAGAGCTTTTACAACGTAGCTCCAACAAAAACAATACGGTTTTCTTCTGAAAAATATTTTTTTTAATATTTCTTCTTGAAAATTCACCCTGGGGACAGAAAAACTCCCCTGATTGAAGAATCACCCATAAACAGATGGGTGACCGTGAGGGTGGGGGTGGGGTGGTTTATTTTAGCAGAAAGATTGGAATCAGGGAGAAACAGCGAGCCTAACCCTGTCCAGACATCAACAGCATGTCTAAATCTCACATCTCTACATCTTGTTAGCTGACAGAAATGTAACAACAAGTTAGTGATTTTCAGTTACTGTTCTTTATTCAAGGTAAAGTTTTACAGATTATTCAGTTTAATCAGTTGAAGCTGGTTTCTAAAAACAGGAAGATTGGAAAGACTGAGTTCCTCTCAACTGTGAATAGTTACACTCCAGTAAAAACTGTTCATTGTTTAAATGTAATCAGGTCAAAACCTGGAAAATCAATGACAATCTTTTCACTGAACTCTGTCCTGTGTGTCTGTCTGTGCTCCAGCTCGACCACTACCCAGTCTCCACACACACCCTGCCTGTGGCCTCTGACACCCAGTTCAACCTGGTCAAAAGCATCTTTCTGGGAAAGGTCTTTGGTAAGTGTGTAGATGAGTGGAGATGTGTGTTTTCTGTGGACTTCTTATAGCTCTGTGAGGCTGTGTGTAGCATGTGTGCGTGTGTGTGTGTGTGTGTGTGCGTGTGTGTGTGTGTGTGTGTGTGTGTGTGTGTGTGTGTGTGAATCTTATCCTAACACTTGTAACTACAAACATGTCTAACTACAACTAACTTTGCTCTTCTTTACCTGTTGAATAGATGTATTACTTACACCAGGGTCTACTACTGCACTGAGGCTTAGCTAAAAAACACAAATTTAAACTTTGATTTTCTCCTAAATGTTTATGTTTCATGTGTTAGTTTGACAATTTTTAACTCCACTGGAAATCTATGTAATGAATTATGTGAAGTTGTCTGGCTGTTTCATGTCCTCTTTAAAGCGGCTTCACTTCCAGTTATTTTACATACAATGAACACATAAAGTTACATTTGAAGCTATTTCTTTTGCTGCGTAAAAGAAGATAAATAGACACGGTTAGAAGCTTCACTGACTGTGTGATCCGCTCTGTCCTGCAGAGACCGGACAGATCGACCCCATCCTGATCGAGCGCTACAACACCCCGGGCTTCGTGGGCTGTCTGTCAAGAGTTCAGTTTAACAGCGTGGCTCCGCTGAAAGCCGCGTTGCGCTCGGGCCTGGCGGCGCCTGTAACCACGCATGGGATTCTGGTCCCGTCCAACTGCGGAGCCTCACCCCTCACCATCTCGCCCATGGCCTCGGCCAGCGACCCATGGCACATGGAAGCTGGTAAAGTCACTGTTAAAACTGAATCTACAGTACCGTGCAAAGGTTTTAGGCACTCTTAGTAAAGTGAAGAAATACTGCCATGAATAGTCTTTACTGATGGATGAACTTCATCCGACAGCAGAAGAAACCTCAGATCATAACTTCCCTTTAAAACAGCTCCAGTTCTCCTCCTAGTTATTTTTGACACTGGCTGTAATCTTTGGGTCATCGTCAGGCTGCAGAATAAATGTGGGACCCATCAGAGGTGTCTCGGATGGTATTGCATAAAGGATAAGAATCCAAACATCTGAAGTGCCTAAAACTTTTGCACAGTACTGTATGTTGAAATCTTTATGATAGAATTCAAACAGATGTTTTGTTTTTTCCACAGCTGGAGCTATTTTCCCCTTCAACGAGGACAAAGCCACGGGCGATGGAGTGGATCGCAACTCTGCCATAATTGGAGGTAAAACATTTTTTAACTTTTTTCGAAGTGTTGGAGCTGCAGCTGAGAACAGTCCTGAGAGGACCAGACACCACACACACAATAGCTGTGTACTACTGCGGCATGAACTTCCATCAGGAAGCTAACTCACTCACAACATACTGCTGACAGCTGCAGCAGGGAGCCCAGGAGATTCTCCAGAACAAGGTCAAACTGTTGTGTAGAGAGGCAGGACGCTGACTCAGCTCCGCTGTGAAGTGCACTTTGCTGCTTTCAGAGCTCAGTCAGTCTGTTTTTATGCCTCCAAGCCGACAACAGCCAGACGAGGAAGAGGCGGACCATGTTTGGGTTGTCCGTGTCCGTCCATCTCATCCTCATGGACATGATATCTGACATCCGATGTTGTATTTCAGTAAGACAGGTGTGGAGGGTTGCCATGTTTGACTGGACACCTGGTCTGATGGGTAGGTAAAGTTGTCATCAGCGTAAGAGTGGAGCTGACAACACATAGCATGTTAGGCCGCATTCCACTATGTGGTACCAGCTCCACTCCACTCCACTCAGCTTTGGTACCAGGTACTGTTCTGGAGGTCGTTTTCCATTACAGGATCGTACCACCTTTAGAGTAGCTGTGGCGTGACACATGTATCCACCAGCAACAGAAACGTCTGAACCTCCTCCATCGACCAGCTGCCATTTTCCAAATGAACCGAACTAACGGAGAAATTGTAACCAATGTGAAAGCTTAGCTGTTTTTAAAAATGGCCGTTTGATTTGAACAGAGTGAGAACACCTCAGATATTTGTTGTGAACTTTGAACCTGGGCTGAGCCTGACTGAATTCATGCCGTGCTGCAACAGTCGCGACCTCTCACCTCACCGCTCATCTGCTCTGTTCCCAGGCATCATCTCCATGGTGATCTTCACCGTCCTCTGCATCATGGTGTTCGTGATCCGCCACATGTTCCGTCACAAAGGCTCCTACCACACCAACGAGGCCAAGGGGGCGGAGTCGGCCGACTGCGCCGACGCCGCCATCATCGTCAACGACCCGGCCTTCACCGAGACCATCGACGAGAGCAAGAAGGAG
>OMNW01034943.1:0-14524 GCA_900303245.1 Selene dorsalis | reverse complement strand
CTCAATATTCAATATCAAGATCAATATTGGTGCATGGTTTGACACATGTCTTTCAGAATGAAGTTGCATGTGTTGAGAACTAAATGGCTTTAGAACTGTCTTTTGTTAAAATTTGCAAAAATAATCAGTCATCATCTGTCTTTTGCAGGAGTCTCACAGGCTGTAGATCACATCAATTCAACTATTGCACCTGCACTTGTTGGCAAAGTAAGGACATTATCCTCACGCTATGTTAAAGCTGCAGTTGGGAAGTCGACGGAAGTGAAAGTAAAGTCTGCTATTTGGTCGGAAATTTCGATTGATCGAAACCCCCCCCTCCCCACCACCTGTGTGCAGCACGTACAAGCTGTGATTGGCTGCTCCTCCTGCTTCCTCTACCTGACTGGAGGAACAGGACCAGTAGCGCTGGATTTTGGCAAATACAATAACAGGCTGTAGGTGGAGCCAGAGGAGTTGGATTTGGTCCTAAACTACCCATTTCATGTACTACTATAGTACTATTACTATATAGTAATAAAGTGACAGTTCCAGCAAATATTACTAAATATAAGTTACCAACTGCAGCTTTAATGACCCCTAACCTCTCCTCCTCATCTCTCCAGGATCTGTCTGTGGTTGAGCAAGAGACAATTGACCAGATGATGATTGACATGGATGGCACAGAGAACAAATGTAAGTGACATCATTCATGGAGCTGTCACTCAATTATCAATTAATTATAACATCAGGAAAATAAGCGAGAAGTGGTCCCCATATTTAATAGAACTTTTGTGCTGACCTGCGAATAGAGTAATGTATTTTTTCTTGCCTTAGGCAGGACATAAGGTTCAGCAGCTGTTGGGAGTCCACGTGAGCAAGACTGATCTATGAGCCAGAAGCAGGGAAAAGATAGGGCAGCACGCCTGGTTTTAGGTAGCCCTCCCGCCTTCATGACATCAAAAAGGGGTAGGAGTGGGTCAGGTCCTGTGGAGGTGTCTAGGGTCAGTGAAAGGATCTGAATTACACCTGGTGATGCTCTAAATAACTCAGTCAGGGGAAAAAGGTTCATAACAGCCTCCTCACGGAAATTCAGAGAACCAGAGATTTTGAGAAGTGGTCTCTTGAAGTTATAACCAATTCTAACTGAAAGTAGCTAATGCGTCCTATTAAAGTGATGTCAGGACAAGGCTGTCAACAAGGGTAACTATTTATGAACAATGTCTTACCATTCTCAAATCAGAATAACAGGAGTCTGTCTGTGCTGATGACATTGTGTGACTGCAGCAGTTGTCTGGATCTCTTGCTGTCTCTGGTAGTAAATTATATGTTTTATGTTCTTCAAACAGCCAAATTTGGTGCAAATGCCATCCTGGGTGTGTCTCTGGCTGTCTGCAAGGCTGGTGCAGCAGAGAAAGGAGTCCCCCTCTATCGTCACATCGCCGACCTTGCAGGAAACCCTGAGGTCATCTTGCCTGTGCCGGTGAGGATCTGTGCACCACATAAATGTGTTTTTTACCCCCAGTTTCATTATAATTCAGGTGACCTGCTAGTTCATTGTGATGTCAGAGCCACCTCTCACTTCTCCCCTCTCCACCTGCACCAGGCCTTCAATGTGATCAATGGTGGCTCTCATGCAGGCAACAAGCTGGCCATGCAGGAGTTTATGATCCTGCCTGTTGGTGCGAGCACCTTCAAAGAGGCCATGCGTATTGGAGCTGAAGTCTACCACAATCTCAAAAACGTCATCAAAAAGAAGTATGGACAGGATGCGACCAACGTCGGTGACGAAGGTGGTTTTGCTCCAAACATCCTGGAAAATCAGGAAGGTAAACATTAAGGACACAGTGTTTTTCACTCCCAAGACAACTTACAGCACATGATAATCCTTTTATCACTAAAAAACATTCATGCTCACATTTATTGTTTGACCCTGTAGCTTTGGAGTTGATAAAGGAGGCCATCGCCAAAGCTGGGTATACAGATGAGGTCGTGATTGGCATGGATGTGGCAGCATCAGAGTTCTACAGGGATGGAAAATACGACCTGGACTTCAAGTCTCCTGACGACCCGGGCCGTTACATCACTCCTGATGAGCTGGCTGATCTCTACAAGAGCTTTGTGAAGGATTATCCAGGTAACGCCTTCTCTTTTTACACATTGTTTAGCACAGGGAGGACAGGGCACACATTGTAGTGATGATGTCCACACCACCACAGTCTCACGAAGCGAAGGGATCCAGGTGTTAGGTAATCCCTTCATCCTAAGAGGATACTATTGTCAACACTCCACTGTAAAACATCGGCAGAGCACCTGACAGCAATAACTGTACGCTCTGGAAGCTGGATGGCCACAGCAGAGGTTATGCAACTACAATGACTACAATGATTCTGCCTCTTCATTATTGATGATCAAATCAGGGCAAAACCCGCTGATGATTATATTTAGTAACGGGGGGAAAAAAAACTGTGGCAGGATTACAGTTTATCCATTTACTTTTAGTTCAAGATTTTAATGGATGTCGAAGTTAAAGGAAAAAGAGAAAAAATTGAAGATAGGAACACTGAGGTCACAACAATCTTTCTTGCTTGCACCAAAAAGGTGTCACTGATTTTAAGAATGTGTCAACAATGTTAGTTGAATATCTGCAGATACAGATGTTGTGTGTTCATAGCAACACATGAAGAGGGTGAGTTCTGAACAGGTCCATGGCTGTAAATTCATCACCTCTACAAATAATGGATCAGTCCACAGGAAATCCAAAACCCAGAACTTTTCTTTTAGACATTTATTTAAATCTTCATTTGTGTGTTTAGCAGCTGTCTTTTGGGGTTATAGTGACTCCAAACAAAAGACAAAGCCACTGAGAGACTAAGCGAGGGAGCATTGCACTGCTGACTCGCAACTACACAAACAACAAAGCCATTTCTGTGTTTCCGACTGTGTCTCTATTTATTTCCAATGCCGAACAAACAAGCAAAACAAGGCATGGCAAGATGTTCAAAATGCTCAGTTTGCAGTTAGATAGGGATGGGAATTGAGAACTGGTTCCAATTGGCTCAGTCCATCGACATCATTTGCCTTTATGTTAAACGATTCCCTTATCGATGCCTGCCGAGACATATGTTCATCCATCTCTCTCGTGCTCTATCTGTTTAGATACTGACAATATAAACGTACTCACATCATCGCGTTTGTCAATTGCGGTGTTTTATTTTGAAAATCGTTTTATATGAAAATTGACGGTAAGTTAATCCACAGGAATTGATAAGGGAATCGATAAAGAATCGTATTGATAAGCAGAATCCATAATGGCATTGATATCAATAAAATCTTATCAGTTCCCATCCCTACAGTTAGATTTAGGGGTCAACAAAAAATACGCTACTCACCCCCTCTCCATGTAGCCGCCGTAGTGAACAGGTGCCATTCATTCAATCACTCAATCACTGCTCCTTGACCACACCCCCTGTGACATGAGTGAAAGGTGTCAAACTAACAGCTGATGCCAACACAAACATAAACAACAACATCTCAGCATATGGCACCTACAGGGGTTTTGACTGATCCTTTTGATGGAAACTGATGATCACATCTTTAATGTAGTCACCAAGATTTAACTGTCAAATGAGAAATGTCTGCACATTTTCCCTTGCAGTTGTTTCCATCGAGGATCCCTTCGACCAGGACGACTGGGCAGCCTGGAGCAACTTCACTGACAGCACAGACATCCAGATTGTTGGAGACGATCTGACGGTGACCAATCCCAATCGCATCAGCAAGGCAGTGGAGGAGAAAGCCTGCAACTGTCTGCTGCTGAAAGTCAATCAAATTGGCTCAGTCACTGAGTCCATGAGAGCGTAAGTTGATGTTTAAAACCTGTTATGTGAATGCAGGCCAGCTGAATATTGAAAGGCAACCCAAACCTGACAAGAGCTCATCTTTGTGCCATTAAAATGGCCAGGATGTGACAAGCAAAACAAAGTAAACTCTTCTTTCAGCTTAAAATCTGCAAACACGAACTCAATGTCACATTTAATTGAAACAAAATGGTCATTTTACTCAGATTACCAAGTTTATGTGAATATCTAGAAGATGACGCCTTAGCAAAGTCCCCTTCCTCCTCCTGACAGGTGTAAGATGGCCCAGGAGAACGACTGGGGTGTGATGGTCAGCCATCGCTCTGGGGAAACCGAGGACACCTTCATAGCAGATTTGGTGGTTGGCTTGTGCACTGGACAGGTAAATTCTGATTGTTTGAATACTTAATCAACAAGTTTCATGATCAGTTTTGTTGAAACAGTGTGGCTGTAATTTGTGTTGAACATTAGTTTATTATCCTACTGACATTACGTTAGAATTTGTGACAGGAACATATTACTATTTGCTTATTGTATCTAAGATGATGGCATCAAGAGTATAAATACAGTAGATCCAACAGAAACGCATGTACACAATATTACATATTTGATATTGTTATTAAAATGACCTGATGAGGATTATTGGAGGCTTTGAATACCTTTGGTCATTGTATACATCTTTTCAGATCAAGACCGGGGCACCTTGTCGCTCTGAGCGTTTGGCCAAATACAACCAGATTCTTAGGTAAGTCTCATACACAAATTCAAACATTTTATATCATTTCATCTGTTTCAGTCAGTGCACTGATCTCTCACTTTGTATATATGTTGTGTTTTAATTTTGACCTTATCTTTAGATCTCAGTAACACAATAGAGCTTCAAAGGCATAATTTGGGTTATTACAGGTGGAGTTGTGTGAGGTAGCCGTGTGTACCTGCAGAAGATTTGATTAACGTGCTGCCAGTCAGAAGAGGCAGCAGGGAAAGTCTGATGTACAATATATTTTTACTTTAAACCCCCTGACAAAGAACTTTTAACTGGATATACAAAGGTCCCTGGTTTCTGCTGATGTCGCTGTATGATCTACAACAGCAATTGTGGCCATTAGTGGGAAGATAAGCTATTTCTAAATAGTGTAACTCTTTGCATTTGGGAGGCAGTGGTCGGGTTGGTCAACCAGACAAAACGATTTACAGCACCCAGACCAGAGATGGCATGCATGAGCCAGATAAGCGTCTTTACGACAATATGCGCTAGAGCTCAAGGGAAATGCAGTCTTCATTCCAGCAAAACACTACCGCTTTTGGCCACAGGGGTCGCCAAAATCAACACAAAATGAAAGTTCTTTGTAGGGGCTTTAATGTTATCTTGTCTTTACTTTGGGACTGGATTTCTCTCAACTCCACATGTGCACCTATAGTGCAGATGTATTAGGCTACAGATGTAGGTGATAACTGGAAGTTCACTGATGGAAACATATAACACACTGACTATGCATTATGACCTTACACAAGCCCAAATGATCCCTTTGAAATTAAACCACACACACTATCATTTGCATTAAGCAAACAACCTACCTGCTGTAAAATAAAACATAAACTAACTTTGATTTTTTTTTTCACTGTAGAATTGAAGAGGATTTGGGAGACAAGGCTCGTTTTGCTGGCAAGAACTTCAGAAAACCAGTGATTGAGTGAATAACTGAAAAAGATGACTTATGCATACTAATGGATTCACTGATACAAATTCATAAAAACACACTGGAAAATAATAGAATACAATCGAGCAATGATAACTCATGTAGAACTATTGACATACCAACAGTGGTGGTAATACATGTATAGAAAGAACTGTAGTTGTTGGAACTGTGACGCTTTACAAGCAGGTGTTCAACTGTTTTTTCATGTGGAGTAAAATAATAGATATGACTGTAACTTGAGACATTTATTGACAGCACTGACTAATTACAATCACAACTGCAGCACTTGAATACGTGCATAATAAAAAGAAAAGTTTTCTTAGTGACAGAATCTTTTGTGATTTGTTATGTAGCTGTTGTGTTGTGTTGGATTTATGGGGTTTAATGTGGGAAGTCTCTCCAAGCTTTGCACATCTGGAAGTGACAGTTTTTCCGATTCTTACTGGCAATTCCTTTTATTTCATGGTGTTTTTTTCCTAACATAAATTGTGGATCCTTAAATACATGAGTATTTTTCTAAACTAAGATCAGTGATTTCAGTTTGTGTCTGATTTAGTGCTAGACACATTTCATTTATCGTTATAGCCAAAAGAAGCATCTGATCCCTGGAGTGCAACACCAAAGGTTCTGAATTTAAATCTGTTTTATATTGTTCACACAGTATCAACTTCAGTGCTTTCACTTTAAGTAGAACAGCTGTATTTCACAGAGCAATTTATTTTCAATGCAATAATCAAAATTTCCACAGTTGACAAGATTTTACATTTAATAGCCAAACAGATTTACCACAGAGGAAGCATGAGAATTGTCGGTCTCATTTGCTTCTCATGGGGAAAAAAAGAGTTAGTTCCAAAGGTCCATATGAAAAATGTTGATTTGTTTTGTTATGATTTCTAAATCTAACTCAAGACTTTTAAATCTATAATTTGTTTTAACATGAAACTACTTGGATGTCTTTGGTGTCCCAAGTTGATCTCCGAAGACTGAAGAGTGTCTGCTACAGATTAAACAGAAAAAAATGTCCAAGAAAATGTATATTAATGTCGTATTATGCATAATAGTTATTAGATATTCAACGTGTATTTACTTCCTTTTTCTTGTCCAGTTTCTACTTCTGTAGCTTTAAGGTCATAGTTGGAGACCTTAAGTAAATAAATAAAATAAATATGAAATAAAATAAATAAATAAATGTGAACAATTCAACATTAAATATGTATAATCGTTAGCAGTAATGATCCTTATACAATAGTAATACAAAACATGATTCATTTTTTTTATCCAGCATGTGGGATTATTATTGTTATTAATAGTACTACTACTATTATTATTGTTATTAGTATTTGTGTTGAAAAGATGTGTGTAGTGCTTGAAAATGACATCTCACTGAATCCACATTTGAAAATGGTGGAACGAAATGTGCCGCTTTAATCTATAAGTACTGCATGTTAACCACTAATCATCGGGGAATAATTGAATTGATGAAACGATATTATTAACAAGTGTTTCTTTTTTTCTGCACCACAGTGCTACGGCGGTAATGAAGTGTGTTGTGTCGGTGGTAGGTTAATGTAATGGCTTACATAATGTCGTTGATGAGCCACAGCGGTACACTGTGTGCCGTGTTGTTTGATTCATGGACGCCTGTGCAGCAGCAGCAGCTGGTGATGAGCAGCTCCCAGTGGCTGCTGCTGCTGCTGATCCGCGGCACATGCTCAGTTATGTACACCCAGACAACTTTGAAGGCTTAGCTGTGGCTGCTGAGGTCATTGCACTGGAAAAAAAAAACTAGACTGACTCCCTCCACTACACCGCCTCCATTTTGAATAGCCATGTAATAGGGGGTTCGCATAGTTTGTGTGTGTATCGCCCACTGCGCTGCGTAGTGTCAACAAGCCACATCCAAACATCCTTCGACATGGACGACCTGTTCAGTCCGCGAAGGTAACTTGATTAACTTACCGTTTTGCCTTCGTATTTTAGTTAGGTGTGTATTTAATGTGTGGTTCGGTGCTTTGTAGCGCTACTTTGAGAGACGTTTGTGTGAAATAGTCGGAATGTCAGTGGTCACGAAGTTCGCGTCTGGCTAACAAGCTAGCCAAATAACAGCGTAATGTTACGGTGACGTTAGCAGCTAGCAGGTCGTCCAGGAAAACGCTTATTTGTTTGCTTTGATGTTGCCGACGGTGATTTGTGCAGGTATTATAAATAATACCAGCAAAGCAGATTAGCCGTGTGCATCGCTACAAAGATTTGACTCGTTGTCGCTGTACGAACGAATGTCAACGACACGCCGTGCATGCTAATATTGGTATTTATTAGTGATTGCATATTTTAACGAGGGTTAACGAGCCCGTGCGCAGGAGTCATCCGGCTACTGCCAACTTGTTATGAGCTCTAAAGTAGCACACACTGTTCTCGTAATGGTGACCGTAAAAATTAGCAGCTCGTGTATGATTGATTGACAGTCTTGTGCGGTGGTTAGCGTCGGATTTCATTCATGTAATATAAGGAAACGTCGCAGGTCGCAGCTGAGATTGGTTCCCAGTGTTGGAGGGGCGGGATGTTGTTGTGCTGCTGAAATCAGTGAGCTCTGGAAGGAGAGCTGCTCTGACAACAGCCAACTTAGACCCACTCATCGATTATGTGTCTGTTTACAGGCTGTGCAGCGATAATTACCCAGTAATTGACAGGTTATACGTAGCAGGCTGAACACATCTGACTTTGCTTTTCCGTGATATGAAACACTTTGCTGATGCCACGACTATAATCAGAGGTACGCAAATATACTGCACATTATAAACTCTGGATGTTTTGTTTGTCAATGTGTTTTTCCAGGAGCCTGAACAGCACACAGGGCGAGATAAGAGTGGGGCCAAGTCATCAGGTAATCAATGCCACAACTCAAATATTTATATCATGCATTATATTTATAATACAATTAAAAATTGCTATTACTGATTGGTTTATTTCTTTATTTATTCAGGCAAAGAAATATATATATTTCATATGATCCTAGAGCCCAATGTAGCGTGTAAAAAAGCCAACAGTCGCCAAATGCAACAGCTTCAACAGTGACTAAAACAGTTTGATTATTTGGTTGTTGAAATAGTTCCAGATAACATTTCTGCAGTTGTCACAGCTCTTGTGCAGTGTGCTGTGTTATTTGCATGTCGTACAGTTTAAGTATGTCATGTGTGAAGTTATCTACTGAATGTGTAACAGATAGGAAACGGATGCTATCATGTACTATCACACCAACACAAACACCAACAAAATTCTTTGCAAATTCATACTCACACATTGTGATGATACATTTTTAGTACACTGCTAAATCACCTCTGAATAATTGTTTTAAAATGTCTTATGAAGGATTGTTGTAAATTTTGTGAGTGTTTGAATGAAAAATAAGCACTTGGTATTATTGTTGTTCAATTTCCTGTGAACATTAATGCCAACAGTGTTTACTCCTCCTCCTCCTCCTTTCTCTTCTTGGGTTCACTGCAGGCCAAGCTTCCAGAGCTGCAGCCACGGCCTGCTCCTGGTTTACAATCTCAGACAGAGAGTGAGGAGCTGATGTGGACGCCAGGGGTCAATGACTGTGACCTGCTCATGTACCTCCGAGCTGCAAGGTCAGTGTCCTACACTTTATAGCCTTAGCTTTGTCTGTCTAGTGTCGTGTATGAAGGCTACTACCTTTCCAACAGAGGACAAATATATTTTATAAGAATGTCAAATTAAGATTCAAGATTTGATTATTAACAGTTATTACAATTAAGCATTGCAAATACACAGTTGCATAAAATATTGCTTTAGGTTTATCAAAATTGATAGAACTTTAGGATAGGCTCTGATAATCTACATGTCCTTAACGGACATGCTGCAGGTATTTGAACTAGATGATCTCCATTATTGTGTAGCTGCTGTTGTTCACTGCAGTGACATAACTGTAAAGAAATAGAGAAGTGAAAACAGGTGTGGCTCTATTAAAGATGACTGACTGACCTTTTCACAAGGTAGTAAGACAAGTGTTACAGATGGGGAAGTATATGCAAAACAAAACCAGTTTTGGTCGGGTCACGTAACTGACAGTGTAGTTAAGCTCCTGTCTTAGCAAGCTGCAATAAATTGAAACCGGGTCAAACATAGTTTGTGTCTAAGGATTTGTACGTAAACCCAGTAATAAATGACAGCTAATTCTTAAAATCCTGAAGTATGGATGAGAACCATTGTTGTCAGTTCTGTTGTCTGAAATGAATAAAATGGACTTCCTGTTAGTTACTGTGACATAACAGTTCCCTCACACATTTTATCTCACCGACTCTTTGTCTGATAAAGACATTCATCCATGAATGATGCATTTGCTCTCGTCCCAGTCCAGAAGAGAGACCTCTCTTTGTCTCTCTCTCTGACCCTGTGTGTGAGGGGCAGGGCAGCTCTGTTTTATACGCTGGAGCAACATGCAGCACACACACACAGACACACTGCTCTGAATGTCCATGGCAGGGAGAGCTAAACGTTGTGAAGCGTGGTTAAGTCTTCTTTTGTATCTAAGAGCTGAAACGTGAGTGATTTCAGGAAACATCCGGTCAGAGTCAAAATCATACATACATACATACAAAAGCAGAATGATACACATCCCTTTTTTAAATCAGGTCTCATGTGCTTATTTATTTCATTCAGGGCTTTGAACACGTTTTTCCATTGTCAGCCTTTGTGTTAATTGAATAAAAAAGGAAGTTGGGTTTAAACATATCCTGGTTATTGACCTGATTTCTTCAAAGTGGGGCAAGGGAATAGAAGACAGACAGGGTTAACACTGCTGGAGAGACCAAGGACTGTATTGATGAGAATTTCAGAAATGTCTCTCGGAATCAAATTAACATTAAACTAGGAAAGTGTAAAATGCAGCTTGACCAGTGATTGTGTCTGACATCATGTCTGTGTTGTGTTTATATTTCCAGGAGCATGGCAGCTTTTGCAGGGATGTGTGATGGTGGATCAACAGAGGATGGATGTTTAGCAGCCTCTCGTGATGACACCACCCTCAATGCCCTCAACATGGTGTGGAGCAAATTAATTATATCCATCATTTCCCAAACAGCAATATCATATTGCAGGTTTATAAACTTTTTTTTTTTCTCAATTCCAGCTACACGCAAGTCATTATGATGCAGCAAAAGCTCTTCAGCGTCTGGTCAAGAAGCCGCTGCCAAAGCTCATTGAGAAATGCTGGTCGGAGGGTGATGTGGTGAGACGTCTTTTGCTTGTAACACAGCACTGAAGGTCAGTGCTGATAGTGTGTTTGTCCCTAGTAGTTTGTGCTGGGAGATGAAAATATTATTATTTTTTTAAATCAATTTTCCTATTGAAAAATGTACAAAAGATTATACATAATATATATTTTACATTTTCCCACATAGTGAGTGCACACAGACACAAATTCACTTACATGTGTGAAGGGAGGTAACAGCAGATGGAATATTGATGATTAAACAGCAGAAATGTGTCTCATGTATTTGAAATAAACTGAACATAGTCAGCAGCGCAGTTTGTAAACAAAGAAACTGATTAGATCTTTCACGGTTCTTGGCTGCTATTAAAACAGTGATGGCTTCAACAGGCAGTAAAACAGTGTTTTGAAAACCACTTCCTCAAAAAGCTAATCAGTACTTTCAATGCTGTGTTTCACAAATGCTACTGTCCTGAGTGTATCAAGGTGGGACAGGAAGAGCAGCCACAACAACTTCCTCATTCTCAACACCTCCAAGGAGATGGTCGTCTGCTTTTGGAGGTCTAGGCCCACTCCTCAGCAAGACAGTGTTTAGATTTGGTGCAGACACATTAATACTTGGGTGTGTATCTGCACAGTTAACTGGACTGGTCCCTGAGCATAGACGCCACTGGAGGAAGCAGAGCCAGGTCTTTTTCCTCAGGAGGCTTAGGTCCATTTACGTCTTCAGTGAAATGCTGCACACGTTTTATCAGTCAGTGGTGGTCAGTGAGCTTCTCTGACTAGAAGACAAGGAGACTAGATGAGGCTGGGTCTGTTATTGGTAAGAGTCTGGACTCCCTCAGGACTCTTGGGACTGCTGAGAGACACATGAACTGTAAGATGCAGCCATCTTGGACGGGACCATCCACGCTCTCCACAGCACTGTCGCAGGTCAGAGATGCAGCTACAGCAGCAGCAGCAGCAGCAGCAGCAGCAGCAGTGTCTCACCTGGCTGTGCTGCAGGTTCACAGCCATCAGACCGTACCACACCTCAGCCAAAGGAGGGGGCTCCTGACCTGGAGTATTGAGCGAGAACTAAACTTTTTTCTGTCCTGACATTCCCCCTGTCCTATACAGTCATTTCCAAGCTGTTCTGGAGCCTTTTGTCTGTAAGTGTAGTGTCATCTCATCGCCCTCTCCCTTCTTTTTCTCCACAGAAACATTTCATCAAAGGCCTGAGACAATATGGAAAGAATTTTTTCCGCATCCGGAAAGACTTTCTACCCAGCAAAAAGACTGTAATTAAACTTGTTGTTTTTCAATCACAGACCAATTTGCAAAACATACACTGATTCTCAAGTAACTTCTATCATTCCTAAGAGTCTTGTGTGTTTTATCACCAGGGGGAGCTGATCACTTTCTATTACCACTGGAAGAAAACTCCTGAGGCTGCAGGAACAAGAGCCTATCGACAGCAGCGCCGACAGCCGTCCTCTCGCAAGGCGAAGACTCGCTCCGCAGCTGCTCCAGTAAACACTCCATCAAGAAATTATTCAGGTGAGCACAAACAATGAACCTCAGATGTACCTTGTTGTTGGGCATAGTAGTGCAGTAGTGTCCTTTTTAAACTGATCTTCTTGTTTGCAGTGGATGTGAGTTCTGCCAGTGAGGATGATCTTGATAGTGAGGACAGTGAACAGGACATCAAGAGCTGCAGCCACTGTGGCACAACAAGTGAGTACAAGTGTTTGTGGTTTATCAGATTGGGCAGCGTTCAGTACAACTTGCGTGGAGTTCAACTACATCTAATAATGTGATGGTTGAAACATGGTCTGAACCGAGTGTTAGTGACACTGGACTGACTGATTGATTGATTTTTATTTTGTACATGTAAGACAACAATAAAAAAAAAAAGAGAGAGAAAAAGAAAGACAAAGAATTTCTTCCATTAACACTCAACATCTTGCTTTACATGTGTAAAAAGGAGAAGGAAGAAGTGTGTACTTATTAATCCTAACCCCATTCACTAATCAATTATTGTCATGTGTTATTTATGCTAACTAATACCTGAACTACATATATAATTACACATATCTATATTATACATCTATGATTACACATACATATCCATATAGATACACACACTTACACCAAAGTCATTTTTCTCCAACAGGTTCTAAAGATTGGCACCAAGGTGGAAGAGATAACCCTTTGCTGTGCACGTCTTGTCGCAACTATGAAAACAAACATGGATGTCTGCCAGCAGCCCCAAAATCTGGAGGCGCTCCTTTCATGTTCAAACCTGTGAAAGAGGAAGAAGAGGTGAACAGCAAGCACGCCATGAGAACACGGCGGAGCAGAGCACCTGTAAGCCTGAAGCTGGCAGACCAGCCATACTCTCGTCTTTGTTGCTATGGACAGCTACTAGTCAGTGTTTGAGCAAATGTCAGTGTGTCAGTGTGTTTTTCCACAGTTTTGGTGGGGAAATATGTCGTACATTATGAGAAACATTTTTTTCTCTTGCCTGCATTTTAACAGTATCAACCTGTGACTGTTTTCACAGCAGCTGTCATCTTTAAGAAGCGGCCACAGGAGGCTCACGGGCTCCCCCACCAGTGAGGAGCAGCAGTCCAGTAACCAGCCCTCCCCCAGCGGACTGACCTGTAGCTCTCTGAGATCGTCCTCTACCGACAATAAGAATGAATCTGCTAAGAGAACGAACAAGGTAAACCTGATCTACATCAACTCATTCACTGCCAGAGTGTTTTCCCTCAGTGTAGAGCCAGATTTCTACTACTTTTCAAACAGCCACAGAATATACTGTGCTATGACTAAAATGACACAGAGTATCTCAAATGAAAGGGGAGACTCTCTACTTTCTCCAGGGTTCAGCCGGGTTCATAGATTTGATGAGACACTTGTTTGCTATGGTTACATGATGGCGTGATCAGGGCCGTCCGTAAGCCGAGGTTGGCTGCTACAGTCTGCTCCCACGGCTGCAGGATAGGTTGGATGAGTTTGTTGTGGTCACCTGATACGTGATCACATGGCTTCCTTTCATCAGAGGAACACCAAAATTTGTCCCAGGGTGGGGAAGGGCGCCCTCTAGCGTAAACAGCGAAAAAAACAAAAACTCGTCGAAACTCGTTTTTGGCACGCTGGGCTTTTAAGAAAAACTCGTTTCTGGCGCTGAATGAGTTAACATCCATGAACCAGTATGACGTTGTTTGAGAGCAATTTGAGTCTCTGAACATGTACAATATGCTGTGTCCTGTAAAAGATGCTATATGGTTGCAGTGGTCATATACAGTCCATCTTCCATCAGTAATAAACAGTGCTGTGTAAATATCAAATTGTGTCCACAGAAGGTAAAAGAGGAAGTCACGTCACCAAAGACAACCAAACGTGTGAGAGAGAGTCCTGCTCAGGAGACTGAGAAGGTCACACCTAAAAGGCCCAAGACACAGGTGAGAGGCTGCAGGGTTGCTAAGTGTTGGCTGTTAAATCCATCAGTGTAAAAATCCTGCTCCTGTATAATAATGATGTATTGGTATATTCCAGGAACCCCAGGGCTCCCGGTCCGAGGGCGAGGCAGAGAATGAAGAGGAGAGTTCTTCAGAAAGCCGCAGCGCTCAGGACGATGGCAGCAGCGACACCAAAGACATCGATCAGGACAACCGCAGCTCCTCCCCCAGCATCCCCAGCCCCCAGCAGGGCAACGAGAGCGACTCGGACTCGTCGGCTCAGCCCAACGGAGTCCCATCAGAGCCCGCTGC